>JASCZL010000168.1:0-15000 GCA_030035585.1 Dugong dugon
CTAACCCTAACCCTAACCCTAACCCTAACCCTAACCCTAACCCTAACCCTAACCCTAACCCTAACCCTAACCCTAACCCTAACCCTAACCCTAACCCTAACCCTAACCCTAACCCTAACCCTAACCCTAACCCTAACCCTAACCCTAACCCTAACCCTAACCCTAACCCTAACCCTAACCCTAACCCTAACCCTAACCCTAACCCTAACCCTAACCCTAACCCTAACCCTAACCCTAACCCTAACCCTAACCCTAACCCTAACCCTAACCCTAACCCTAACCCTAACCCTAACCCTAACCCTAACCCTAACCCTAACCCTAACCCTAACCCTAACCCTAACCCTAACCCTAACCCTAACCCTAACCCTAACCCTAACCCTAACCCTAACCCTAACCCTAACCCTAACCCTAACCCTAACCCTAACCCTAACCCTAACCCTAACCCTAACCCTAACCCTAACCCTAACCCTAACCCTAACCCTAACCCTAACCCTAACCCTAACCCTAACCCTAACCCTAACCCTAACCCTAACCCTAACCCTAACCCTAACCCTAACCCTAACCCTAACCCTAACCCTAACCCTAACCCTAACCCTAACCCTAACCCTAACCCTAACCCTAACCCTAACCCTAACCCTAACCCTAACCCTAACCCTAACCCTAACCCTAACCCTAACCCTAACCCTAACCCTAACCCTAACCCTAACCCTAACCCTAACCCTAACCCTAACCCTAACCCTAACCCTAACCCTAACCCTAACCCTAACCCTAACCCTAACCCTAACCCTAACCCTAACCCTAACCCTAACCCTAACCCTAACCCTAACCCTAACCCTAACCCTAACCCTAACCCTAACCCTAACCCTAACCCTAACCCTAACCCTAACCCTAACCCTAACCCTAACCCTAACCCTAACCCTAACCCTAACCCTAACCCTAACCCTAACCCTAACCCTAACCCTAACCCTAACCCTAACCCTAACCCTAACCCTAACCCTAACCCTAACCCTAACCCTAACCCTAACCCTAACCCTAACCCTAACCCTAACCCTAACCCTAACCCTAACCCTAACCCTAACCCTAACCCTAACCCTAACCCTAACCCTAACCCTAACCCTAACCCTAACCCTAACCCTAACCCTAACCCTAACCCTAACCCTAACCCTAACCCTAACCCTAACCCTAACCCTAACCCTAACCCTAACCCTAACCCTAACCCTAACCCTAACCCTAACCCTAACCCTAACCCTAACCCTAACCCTAACCCTAACCCTAACCCTAACCCTAACCCTAACCCTAACCCTAACCCTAACCCTAACCCTAACCCTAACCCTAACCCTAACCCTAACCCTAACCCTAACCCTAACCCTAACCCTAACCCTAACCCTAACCCTAACCCTAACCCTAACCCTAACCCTAACCCTAACCCTAACCCTAACCCTAACCCTAACCCTAACCCTAACCCTAACCCTAACCCTAACCCTAACCCTAACCCTAACCCTAACCCTAACCCTAACCCTAACCCTAACCCTAACCCTAACCCTAACCCTAACCCTAACCCTAACCCTAACCCTAACCCTAACCCTAACCCTAACCCTAACCCTAACCCTAACCCTAACCCTAACCCTAACCCTAACCCTAACCCTAACCCTAACCCTAACCCTAACCCTAACCCTAACCCTAACCCTAACCCTAACCCTAACCCTAACCCTAACCCTAACCCTAACCCTAACCCTAACCCTAACCCTAACCCTAACCCTAACCCTAACCCTAACCCTAACCCTAACCCTAACCCTAACCCTAACCCTAACCCTAACCCTAACCCTAACCCTAACCCTAACCCTAACCCTAACCCTAACCCTAACCCTAACCCTAACCCTAACCCTAACCCTAACCCTAACCCTAACCCTAACCCTAACCCTA
The DNA here is from genome assembly GCA_030035585.1 of Dugong dugon. NCBI lineage: Eukaryota > Metazoa > Chordata > Mammalia > Sirenia > Dugongidae > Dugong > Dugong dugon. The sequence continues at coordinate 1,924 of JASCZL010000168.1, forward strand.
ACCCTAACCCTAACCCTAACCCTAACCCTAACCCTAACCCTAACCCTAACCCTAACCCTAACCCTAACCCTAACCCTAACCCTAACCCTAACCCTAACCCTAACCCTAACCCTAACCCTAACCCTAACCCTAACCCTAACCCTAACCCTAACCCTAACCCTAACCCTAACCCTAACCCTAACCCTAACCCTAACCCTAACCCTAACCCTAACCCTAACCCTAACCCTAACCCTAACCCTAACCCTAACCCTAACCCTAACCCTAACCCTAACCCTAACCCTAACCCTAACCCTAACCCTAACCCTAACCCTAACCCTAACCCTAACCCTAACCCTAACCCTAACCCTAACCCTAACCCTAACCCTAACCCTAACCCTAACCCTAACCCTAACCCTAACCCTAACCCTAACCCTAACCCTAACCCTAACCCTAACCCTAACCCTAACCCTAACCCTAACCCTAACCCTAACCCTAACCCTAACCCTAACCCTAACCCTAACCCTAACCCTAACCCTAACCCTAACCCTAACCCTAACCCTAACCCTAACCCTAACCCTAACCCTAACCCTAACCCTAACCCTAACCCTAACCCTAACCCTAACCCTAACCCTAACCCTAACCCTAACCCTAACCCTAACCCTAACCCTAACCCTAACCCTAACCCTAACCCTAACCCTAACCCTAACCCTAACCCTAACCCTAACCCTAACCCTAACCCTAACCCTAACCCTAACCCTAACCCTAACCCTAACCCTAACCCTAACCCTAACCCTAACCCTAACCCTAACCCTAACCCTAACCCTAACCCTAACCCTAACCCTAACCCTAACCCTAACCCTAACCCTAACCCTAACCCTAACCCTAACCCTAACCCTAACCCTAACCCTAACCCTAACCCTAACCCTAACCCTAACCCTAACCCTAACCCTAACCCTAACCCTAACCCTAACCCTAACCCTAACCCTAACCCTAACCCTAACCCTAACCCTAACCCTAACCCTAACCCTAACCCTAACCCTAACCCTAACCCTAACCCTAACCCTAACCCTAACCCTAACCCTAACCCTAACCCTAACCCTAACCCTAACCCTAACCCTAACCCTAACCCTAACCCTAACCCTAACCCTAACCCTAACCCTAACCCTAACCCTAACCCTAACCCTAACCCTAACCCTAACCCTAACCCTAACCCTAACCCTAACCCTAACCCTAACCCTAACCCTAACCCTAACCCTAACCCTAACCCTAACCCTAACCCTAACCCTAACCCTAACCCTAACCCTAACCCTAACCCTAACCCTAACCCTAACCCTAACCCTAACCCTAACCCTAACCCTAACCCTAACCCTAACCCTAACCCTAACCCTAACCCTAACCCTAACCCTAACCCTAACCCTAACCCTAACCCTAACCCTAACCCTAACCCTAACCCTAACCCTAACCCTAACCCTAACCCTAACCCTAACCCTAACCCTAACCCTAACCCTAACCCTAACCCTAACCCTAACCCTAACCCTAACCCTAACCCTAACCCTAACCCTAACCCTAACCCTAACCCTAACCCTAACCCTAACCCTAACCCTAACCCTAACCCTAACCCTAACCCTAACCCTAACCCTAACCCTAACCCTAACCCTAACCCTAACCCTAACCCTAACCCTAACCCTAACCCTAACCCTAACCCTAACCCTAACCCTAACCCTAACCCTAACCCTAACCCTAACCCTAACCCTAACCCTAACCCTAACCCTAACCCTAACCCTAACCCTAACCCTAACCCTAACCCTAACCCTAACCCTAACCCTAACCCTAACCCTAACCCTAACCCTAACCCTAACCCTAACCCTAACCCTAACCCTAACCCTAACCCTAACCCTAACCCTAACCCTAACCCTAACCCTAACCCTAACCCTAACCCTAACCCTAACCCTAACCCTAACCCTAACCCTAACCCTAACCCTAACCCTAACCCTAACCCTAACCCTAACCCTAACCCTAACCCTAACCCTAACCCTAACCCTAACCCTAACCCTAACCCTAACCCTAACCCTAACCCTAACCCTAACCCTAACCCTAACCCTAACCCTAACCCTAACCCTAACCCTAACCCTAACCCTAACCCTAACCCTAACCCTAACCCTAACCCTAACCCTAACCCTAACCCTAACCCTAACCCTAACCCTAACCCTAACCCTAACCCTAACCCTAACCCTAACCCTAACCCTAACCCTAACCCTAACCCTAACCCTAACCCTAACCCTAACCCTAACCCTAACCCTAACCCTAACCCTAACCCTAACCCTAACCCTAACCCTAACCCTAACCCTAACCCTAACCCTAACCCTAACCCTAACCCTAACCCTAACCCTAACCCTAACCCTAACCCTAACCCTAACCCTAACCCTAACCCTAACCCTAACCCTAACCCTAACCCTAACCCTAACCCTAACCCTAACCCTAACCCTAACCCTAACCCTAACCCTAACCCTAACCCTAACCCTAACCCTAACCCTAACCCTAACCCTAACCCTAACCCTAACCCTAACCCTAACCCTAACCCTAACCCTAACCCTAACCCTAACCCTAACCCTAACCCTAACCCTAACCCTAACCCTAACCCTAACCCTAACCCTAACCCTAACCCTAACCCTAACCCTAACCCTAACCCTAACCCTAACCCTAACCCTAACCCTAACCCTAACCCTAACCCTAACCCTAACCCTAACCCTAACCCTAACCCTAACCCTAACCCTAACCCTAACCCTAACCCTAACCCTAACCCTAACCCTAACCCTAACCCTAACCCTAACCCTAACCCTAACCCTAACCCTAACCCTAACCCTAACCCTAACCCTAACCCTAACCCTAACCCTAACCCTAACCCTAACCCTAACCCTAACCCTAACCCTAACCCTAACCCTAACCCTAACCCTAACCCTAACCCTAACCCTAACCCTAACCCTAACCCTAACCCTAACCCTAACCCTAACCCTAACCCTAACCCTAACCCTAACCCTAACCCTAACCCTAACCCTAACCCTAACCCTAACCCTAACCCTAACCCTAACCCTAACCCTAACCCTAACCCTAACCCTAACCCTAACCCTAACCCTAACCCTAACCCTAACCCTAACCCTAACCCTAACCCTAACCCTAACCCTAACCCTAACCCTAACCCTAACCCTAACCCTAACCCTAACCCTAACCCTAACCCTAACCCTAACCCTAACCCTAACCCTAACCCTAACCCTAACCCTAACCCTAACCCTAACCCTAACCCTAACCCTAACCCTAACCCTAACCCTAACCCTAACCCTAACCCTAACCCTAACCCTAACCCTAACCCTAACCCTAACCCTAACCCTAACCCTAACCCTAACCCTAACCCTAACCCTAACCCTAACCCTAACCCTAACCCTAACCCTAACCCTAACCCTAACCCTAACCCTAACCCTAACCCTAACCCTAACCCTAACCCTAACCCTAACCCTAACCCTAACCCTAACCCTAACCCTAACCCTAACCCTAACCCTAACCCTAACCCTAACCCTAACCTCTAACCCTAACCCTAACCCTAACCCTAACCCTAACCCTAACCCTAACCCTAACCCTAACCCTAACCCTAACCCTAACCCTAACCCTAACCCTAACCCTAACCCTAACCCTAACCCTAACCCTAACCCTAACCCTAACCCTAACCCTAACCCTAACCCTAACCCTAACCCTAACCCTAACCCTAACCCTAACCCTAACCCTAACCCTAACCCTAACCCTAACCCTAACCCTAACCCTAACCCTAACCCTAACCCTAACCCTAACCCTAACCCTAACCCTAACCCTAACCCTAACCCTAACCCTAACCCTAACCCTAACCCTAACCCTAACCCTAACCCTAACCCTAACCCTAACCCTAACCCTAACCCTAACCCTAACCCTAACCCTAACCCTAACCCTAACCCTAACCCTAACCCTAACCCTAACCCTAACCCTAACCCTAACCCTAACCCTAACCCTAACCCTAACCCTAACCCTAACCCTAACCCTAACCCTAACCCTAACCCTAACCCTAACCCTAACCCTAACCCTAACCCTAACCCTAACCCTAACCCTAACCCTAACCCTAACCCTAACCCTAACCCTAACCCTAACCCTAACCCTAACCCTAACCCTAACCCTAACCCTAACCCTAACCCTAACCCTAACCCTAACCCTAACCCTAACCCTAACCCTAACCCTAACCCTAACCCTAACCCTAACCCTAACCCTAACCCTAACCCTAACCCTAACCCTAACCCTAACCCTAACCCTAACCCTAACCCTAACCCTAACCCTAACCCTAACCCTAACCCTAACCCTAACCCTAACCCTAACCCTAACCCTAACCCTAACCCTAACCCTAACCCTAACCCTAACCCTAACCCTAACCCTAACCCTAACCCTAACCCTAACCCTAACCCTAACCCTAACCCTAACCCTAACCCTAACCCTAACCCTAACCCTAACCCTAACCCTAACCCTAACCCTAACCCTAACCCTAACCCTAACCCTAACCCTAACCCTAACCCTAACCCTAACCCTAACCCTAACCCTAACCCTAACCCTAACCCTAACCCTAACCCTAACCCTAACCCTAACCCTAACCCTAACCCTAACCCTAACCCTAACCCTAACCCTAACCCTAACCCTAACCCTAACCCTAACCCTAACCCTAACCCTAACCCTAACCCTAACCCTAACCCTAACCCTAACCCTAACCCTAACCCTAACCCTAACCCTAACCCTAACCCTAACCCTAACCCTAACCCTAACCCTAACCCTAACCCTAACCCTAACCCTAACCCTAACCCTAACCCTAACCCTAACCCTAACCCTAACCCTAACCCTAACCCTAACCCTAACCCTAACCCTAACCCTAACCCTAACCCTAACCCTAACCCTAACCCTAACCCTAACCCTAACCCTAACCCTAACCCTAACCCTAACCCTAACCCTAACCCTAACCCTAACCCTAACCCTAACCCTAACCCTAACCCTAACCCTAACCCTAACCCTAACCCTAACCCTAACCCTAACCCTAACCCTAACCCTAACCCTAACCCTAACCCTAACCCTAACCCTAACCCTAACCCTAACCCTAACCCTAACCCTAACCCTAACCCTAACCCTAACCCTAACCCTAACCCTAACCCTAACCCTAACCCTAACCCTAACCCTAACCCTAACCCTAACCCTAACCCTAACCCTAACCCTAACCCTAACCCTAACCCTAACCCTAACCCTAACCCTAACCCTAACCCTAACCCTAACCCTAACCCTAACCCTAACCCTAACCCTAACCCTAACCCTAACCCTAACCCTAACCCTAACCCTAACCCTAACCCTAACCCTAACCCTAACCCTAACCCTAACCCTAACCCTAACCCTAACCCTAACCCTAACCCTAACCCTAACCCTAACCCTAACCCTAACCCTAACCCTAACCCTAACCCTAACCCTAACCCTAACCCTAACCCTAACCCTAACCCTAACCCTAACCCTAACCCTAACCCTAACCCTAACCCTAACCCTAACCCTAACCCTAACCCTAACCCTAACCCTAACCCTAACCCTAACCCTAACCCTAACCCTAACCCTAACCCTAACCCTAACCCTAACCCTAACCCTAACCCTAACCCTAACCCTAACCCTAACCCTAACCCTAACCCTAACCCTAACCCTAACCCTAACCCTAACCCTAACCCTAACCCTAACCCTAACCCTAACCCTAACCCTAACCCTAACCCTAACCCTAACCCTAACCCTAACCCTAACCCTAACCCTAACCCTAACCCTAACCCTAACCCTAACCCTAACCCTAACCCTAACCCTAACCCTAACCCTAACCCTAACCCTAACCCTAACCCTAACCCTAACCCTAACCCTAACCCTAACCCTAACCCTAACCCTAACCCTAACCCTAACCCTAACCCTAACCCTAACCCTAACCCTAACCCTAACCCTAACCCTAACCCTAACCCTAACCCTAACCCTAACCCTAACCCTAACCCTAACCCTAACCCTAACCCTAACCCTAACCCTAACCCTAACCCTAACCCTAACCCTAACCCTAACCCTAACCCTAACCCTAACCCTAACCCTAACCCTAACCCTAACCCTAACCCTAACCCTAACCCTAACCCTAACCCTAACCCTAACCCTAACCCTAACCCTAACCCTAACCCTAACCCTAACCCTAACCCTAACCCTAACCCTAACCCTAACCCTAACCCTAACCCTAACCCTAACCCTAACCCTAACCCTAACCCTAACCCTAACCCTAACCCTAACCCTAACCCTAACCCTAACCCTAACCCTAACCCTAACCCTAACCCTAACCCTAACCCTAACCCTAACCCTAACCCTAACCCTAACCCTAACCCTAACCCTAACCCTAACCCTAACCCTAACCCTAACCCTAACCCTAACCCTAACCCTAACCCTAACCCTAACCCTAACCCTAACCCTAACCCTAACCCTAACCCTAACCCTAACCCTAACCCTAACCCTAACCCTAACCCTAACCCTAACCCTAACCCTAACCCTAACCCTAACCCTAACCCTAACCCTAACCCTAACCCTAACCCTAACCCTAACCCTAACCCTAACCCTAACCCTAACCCTAACCCTAACCCTAACCCTAACCCTAACCCTAACCCTAACCCTAACCCTAACCCTAACCCTAACCCTAACCCTAACCCTAACCCTAACCCTAACCCTAACCCTAACCCTAACCCTAACCCTAACCCTAACCCTAACCCTAACCCTAACCCTAACCCTAACCCTAACCCTAACCCTAACCCTAACCCTAACCCTAACCCTAACCCTAACCCTAACCCTAACCCTAACCCTAACCCTAACCCTAACCCTAACCCTAACCCTAACCCTAACCCTAACCCTAACCCTAACCCTAACCCTAACCCTAACCCTAACCCTAACCCTAACCCTAACCCTAACCCTAACCCTAACCCTAACCCTAACCCTAACCCTAACCCTAACCCTAACCCTAACCCTAACCCTAACCCTAACCCTAACCCTAACCCTAACCCTAACCCTAACCCTAACCCTAACCCTAACCCTAACCCTAACCCTAACCCTAACCCTAACCCTAACCCTAACCCTAACCCTAACCCTAACCCTAACCCTAACCCTAACCCTAACCCTAACCCTAACCCTAACCCTAACCCTAACCCTAACCCTAACCCTAACCCTAACCCTAACCCTAACCCTAACCCTAACCCTAACCCTAACCCTAACCCTAACCCTAACCCTAACCCTAACCCTAACCCTAACCCTAACCCTAACCCTAACCCTAACCCTAACCCTAACCCTAACCCTAACCCTAACCCTAACCCTAACCCTAACCCTAACCCTAACCCTAACCCTAACCCTAACCCTAACCCTAACCCTAACCCTAACCCTAACCCTAACCCTAACCCTAACCCTAACCCTAACCCTAACCCTAACCCTAACCCTAACCCTAACCCTAACCCTAACCCTAACCCTAACCCTAACCCTAACCCTAACCCTAACCCTAACCCTAACCCTAACCCTAACCCTAACCCTAACCCTAACCCTAACCCTAACCCTAACCCTAACCCTAACCCTAACCCTAACCCTAACCCTAACCCTAACCCTAACCCTAACCCTAACCCTAACCCTAACCCTAACCCTAACCCTAACCCTAACCCTAACCCTAACCCTAACCCTAACCCTAACCCTAACCCTAACCCTAACCCTAACCCTAACCCTAACCCTAACCCTAACCCTAACCCTAACCCTAACCCTAACCCTAACCCTAACCCTAACCCTAACCCTAACCCTAACCCTAACCCTAACCCTAACCCTAACCCTAACCCTAACCCTAACCCTAACCCTAACCCTAACCCTAACCCTAACCCTAACCCTAACCCTAACCCTAACCCTAACCCTAACCCTAACCCTAACCCTAACCCTAACCCTAACCCTAACCCTAACCCTAACCCTAACCCTAACCCTAACCCTAACCCTAACCCTAACCCTAACCCTAACCCTAACCCTAACCCTAACCCTAACCCTAACCCTAACCCTAACCCTAACCCTAACCCTAACCCTAACCCTAACCCTAACCCTAACCCTAACCCTAACCCTAACCCTAACCCTAACCCTAACCCTAACCCTAACCCTAACCCTAACCCTAACCCTAACCCTAACCCTAACCCTAACCCTAACCCTAACCCTAACCCTAACCCTAACCCTAACCCTAACCCTAACCCTAACCCTAACCCTAACCCTAACCCTAACCCTAACCCTAACCCTAACCCTAACCCTAACCCTAACCCTAACCCTAACCCTAACCCTAACCCTAACCCTAACCCTAACCCTAACCCTAACCCTAACCCTAACCCTAACCCTAACCCTAACCCTAACCCTAACCCTAACCCTAACCCTAACCCTAACCCTAACCCTAACCCTAACCCTAACCCTAACCCTAACCCTAACCCTAACCCTAACCCTAACCCTAACCCTAACCCTAACCCTAACCCTAACCCTAACCCTAACCCTAACCCTAACCCTAACCCTAACCCTAACCCTAACCCTAACCCTAACCCTAACCCTAACCCTAACCCTAACCCTAACCCTAACCCTAACCCTAACCCTAACCCTAACCCTAACCCTAACCCTAACCCTAACCCTAACCCTAACCCTAACCCTAACCCTAACCCTAACCCTAACCCTAACCCTAACCCTAACCCTAACCCTAACCCTAACCCTAACCCTAACCCTAACCCTAACCCTAACCCTAACCCTAACCCTAACCCTAACCCTAACCCTAACCCTAACCCTAACCCTAACCCTAACCCTAACCCTAACCCTAACCCTAACCCTAACCCTAACCCTAACCCTAACCCTAACCCTAACCCTAACCCTAACCCTAACCCTAACCCTAACCCTAACCCTAACCCTAACCCTAACCCTAACCCTAACCCTAACCCTAACCCTAACCCTAACCCTAACCCTAACCCTAACCCTAACCCTAACCCTAACCCTAACCCTAACCCTAACCCTAACCCTAACCCTAACCCTAACCCTAACCCTAACCCTAACCCTAACCCTAACCCTAACCCTAACCCTAACCCTAACCCTAACCCTAACCCTAACCCTAACCCTAACCCTAACCCTAACCCTAACCCTAACCCTAACCCTAACCCTAACCCTAACCCTAACCCTAACCCTAACCCTAACCCTAACCCTAACCCTAACCCTAACCCTAACCCTAACCCTAACCCTAACCCTAACCCTAACCCTAACCCTAACCCTAACCCTAACCCTAACCCTAACCCTAACCCTAACCCTAACCCTAACCCTAACCCTAACCCTAACCCTAACCCTAACCCTAACCCTAACCCTAACCCTAACCCTAACCCTAACCCTAACCCTAACCCTAACCCTAACCCTAACCCTAACCCTAACCCTAACCCTAACCCTAACCCTAACCCTAACCCTAACCCTAACCCTAACCCTAACCCTAACCCTAACCCTAACCCTAACCCTAACCCTAACCCTAACCCTAACCCTAACCCTAACCCTAACCCTAACCCTAACCCTAACCCTAACCCTAACCCTAACCCTAACCCTAACCCTAACCCTAACCCTAACCCTAACCCTAACCCTAACCCTAACCCTAACCCTAACCCTAACCCTAACCCTAACCCTAACCCTAACCCTAACCCTAACCCTAACCCTAACCCTAACCCTAACCCTAACCCTAACCCTAACCCTAACCCTAACCCTAACCCTAACCCTAACCCTAACCCTAACCCTAACCCTAACCCTAACCCTAACCCTAACCCTAACCCTAACCCTAACCCTAACCCTAACCCTAACCCTAACCCTAACCCTAACCCTAACCCTAACCCTAACCCTAACCCTAACCCTAACCCTAACCCTAACCCTAACCCTAACCCTAACCCTAACCCTAACCCTAACCCTAACCCTAACCCTAACCCTAACCCTAACCCTAACCCTAACCCTAACCCTAACCCTAACCCTAACCCTAACCCTAACCCTAACCCTAACCCTAACCCTAACCCTAACCCTAACCCTAACCCTAACCCTAACCCTAACCCTAACCCTAACCCTAACCCTAACCCTAACCCTAACCCTAACCCTAACCCTAACCCTAACCCTAACCCTAACCCTAACCCTAACCCTAACCCTAACCCTAACCCTAACCCTAACCCTAACCCTAACCCTAACCCTAACCCTAACCCTAACCCTAACCCTAACCCTAACCCTAACCCTAACCCTAACCCTAACCCTAACCCTAACCCTAACCCTAACCCTAACCCTAACCCTAACCCTAACCCTAACCCTAACCCTAACCCTAACCCTAACCCTAACCCTAACCCTAACCCTAACCCTAACCCTAACCCTAACCCTAACCCTAACCCTAACCCTAACCCTAACCCTAACCCTAACCCTAACCCTAACCCTAACCCTAACCCTAACCCTAACCCTAACCCTAACCCTAACCCTAACCCTAACCCTAACCCTAACCCTAACCCTAACCCTAACCCTAACCCTAACCCTAACCCTAACCCTAACCCTAACCCTAACCCTAACCCTAACCCTAACCCTAACCCTAACCCTAACCCTAACCCTAACCCTAACCCTAACCCTAACCCTAACCCTAACCCTAACCCTAACCCTAACCCTAACCCTAACCCTAACCCTAACCCTAACCCTAACCCTAACCCTAACCCTAACCCTAACCCTAACCCTAACCCTAACCCTAACCCTAACCCTAACCCTAACCCTAACCCTAACCCTAACCCTAACCCTAACCCTAACCCTAACCCTAACCCTAACCCTAACCCTAACCCTAACCCTAACCCTAACCCTAACCCTAACCCTAACCCTAACCCTAACCCTAACCCTAACCCTAACCCTAACCCTAACCCTAACCCTAACCCTAACCCTAACCCTAACCCTAACCCTAACCCTAACCCTAACCCTAACCCTAACCCTAACCCTAACCCTAACCCTAACCCTAACCCTAACCCTAACCCTAACCCTAACCCTAACCCTAACCCTAACCCTAACCCTAACCCTAACCCTAACCCTAACCCTAACCCTAACCCTAACCCTAACCCTAACCCTAACCCTAACCCTAACCCTAACCCTAACCCTAACCCTAACCCTAACCCTAACCCTAACCCTAACCCTAACCCTAACCCTAACCCTAACCCTAACCCTAACCCTAACCCTAACCCTAACCCTAACCCTAACCCTAACCCTAACCCTAACCCTAACCCTAACCCTAACCCTAACCCTAACCCTAACCCTAACCCTAACCCTAACCCTAACCCTAACCCTAACCCTAACCCTAACCCTAACCCTAACCCTAACCCTAACCCTAACCCTAACCCTAACCCTAACCCTAACCCTAACCCTAACCCTAACCCTAACCCTAACCCTAACCCTAACCCTAACCCTAACCCTAACCCTAACCCTAACCCTAACCCTAACCCTAACCCTAACCCTAACCCTAACCCTAACCCTAACCCTAACCCTAACCCTAACCCTAACCCTAACCCTAACCCTAACCCTAACCCTAACCCTAACCCTAACCCTAACCCTAACCCTAACCCTAACCCTAACCCTAACCCTAACCCTAACCCTAACCCTAACCCTAACCCTAACCCTAACCCTAACCCTAACCCTAACCCTAACCCTAACCCTAACCCTAACCCTAACCCTAACCCTAACCCTAACCCTAACCCTAACCCTAACCCTAACCCTAACCCTAACCCTAACCCTAACCCTAACCCTAACCCTAACCCTAACCCTAACCCTAACCCTAACCCTAACCCTAACCCTAACCCTAACCCTAACCCTAACCCTAACCCTAACCCTAACCCTAACCCTAACCCTAACCCTAACCCTAACCCTAACCCTAACCCTAACCCTAACCCTAACCCTAACCCTAACCCTAACCCTAACCCTAACCCTAACCCTAACCCTAACCCTAACCCTAACCCTAACCCTAACCCTAACCCTAACCCTAACCCTAACCCTAACCCTAACCCTAACCCTAACCCTAACCCTAACCCTAACCCTAACCCTAACCCTAACCCTAACCCTAACCCTAACCCTAACCCTAACCCTAACCCTAACCCTAACCCTAACCCTAACCCTAACCCTAACCCTAACCCTAACCCTAACCCTAACCCTAACCCTAACCCTAACCCTAACCCTAACCCTAACCCTAACCCTAACCCTAACCCTAACCCTAACCCTAACCCTAACCCTAACCCTAACCCTAACCCTAACCCTAACCCTAACCCTAACCCTAACCCTAACCCTAACCCTAACCCTAACCCTAACCCTAACCCTAACCCTAACCCTAACCCTAACCCTAACCCTAACCCTAACCCTAACCCTAACCCTAACCCTAACCCTAACCCTAACCCTAACCCTAACCCTAACCCTAACCCTAACCCTAACCCTAACCCTAACCCTAACCCTAACCCTAACCCTAACCCTAACCCTAACCCTAACCCTAACCCTAACCCTAACCCTAACCCTAACCCTAACCCTAACCCTAACCCTAACCCTAACCCTAACCCTAACCCTAACCCTAACCCTAACCCTAACCCTAACCCTAACCCTAACCCTAACCCTAACCCTAACCCTAACCCTAACCCTAACCCTAACCCTAACCCTAACCCTAACCCTAACCCTAACCCTAACCCTAACCCTAACCCTAACCCTAACCCTAACCCTAACCCTAACCCTAACCCTAACCCTAACCCTAACCCTAACCCTAACCCTAACCCTAACCCTAACCCTAACCCTAACCCTAACCCTAACCCTAACCCTAACCCTAACCCTAACCCTAACCCTAACCCTAACCCTAACCCTAACCCTAACCCTAACCCTAACCCTAACCCTAACCCTAACCCTAACCCTAACCCTAACCCTAACCCTAACCCTAACCCTAACCCTAACCCTAACCCTAACCCTAACCCTAACCCTAACCCTAACCCTAACCCTAAC
>JASCZL010000168.1:17500-65000 GCA_030035585.1 Dugong dugon
TTTTCTTTTTTCTCCTTATTGGTGTATAGGAATCCACCTGATTTTTGAATATTTATCTTGTATGGTGTTATTCTGCTGAATCTTTCTATTAGTTCCAGTGGATTTCTCGTGGAGTCTTTCGGGTTTTGTATGTATAGTATCATATCATCTGTAAACAGGGACAGTTTAACTTCTTCATTACCAATTTGGATGCCCTTTATTTCTTTTTCTTGCCTTATTGCTCTAGCTAGAACTTCCAGCTCAATGTTAAATAGGAGTGGTGATAAAGGGCATTCTTGTCTTGTTCCTTTTTCAAGGGGAATGTTTTCATCCTCTCTCTATTGCGAATGATGTTGGCCGTTGGTTTTGCATAGATACCCTTTTTTATGTTGAGAAATTTCCCTTCTATACCTGTTTCATTGTGAGTTTTTATCAGGAATGGGTGTTGGACTTTGTCAAATGCCTTTTCTGCATCAATTGAGATGATCATGTGCTTCTTTTCTTTCCTTTTATTTATGTGGTGGATTACGTTGATTGATTTTCTAATGTTGAACCATCCTTGCATACCTGGTATGAATCCTACTTGGTCGTGGTGTATTATTTTTTTTGGATATGATGCTGAATTCTATTGGCTAGAATTTTGTTCATAATTTTTGCGTCTATATTCATGAGAGATATTGGTCTGTAATTTTCTTTTTTTGTCACGTCTCTGCCTGGTTTTGGTATCAGCGTTATGCTGGCTTCATAGAATGAATTTGGAAGTGTTGCTTCCTCTTCTATGCTCTGAAATAGCTTGAGGAGTATTGGTACAAGCTCTTCTGTAAATGTTTTGTAGAATTCTCCAGTGAAACCATCTGTGCCAGGGCTTTTTTTGGTTGGGAGTTTTTTTTATTACCTTTTCAATCTCTTCTCTTTTAAAAATATGGAATGCTTCATGAATTTGCGTGTCATCCTTGCGCGGGGGCCGTGCTAATCTTCGCTGTATCGTTCCAATTTTAGTATATGTGCTGCCGAAGCAAGCACTGTAAACAATTTTTAAGGCTACTTAGGTATCGGTGTAGCAATTCTTGATTTTTGTGTGTATCATATAACTGAGAAGAACTGATGGCATAGTGGTTAAGCGCTCGGCTGCTAACTGAAAGGTCAGCGGTTCAAATCCAACAGGTACTCCACAGGAAAGATGTGGCAGTCTGTAAAGATTACAGTCTTGGAAACCCTATGGGGTAGTTCTACTCTGTCCTATAGGGTTGCTACGAGTCAGAATCGACTCAAAGGCAACAGGTTAGGTTTTCTTGTTTTTCGGTTATTATATAACATGATTAAATCTATTGATATTATTGAGACGTAGGGTTTCCCCTACTAAAGAATGGTGATAAAGGAGGTACAGATACTGAAGGGAGGAGGAAAGGATCGTTGCTAGGGAGTCAGATTAGAATTAGTTATTAGCATCAATTCATAATGTGCACATGCGTGAAGAAAACAAAAGTCCTCACAACTGGGCCCATAAATAACATCATACTGAACGGTGATGAAACTGAAGTTTTCATACTAACATAGTGGTGAACGTTTTGTGATATATTAAAAAAGCAGTTACTTTAAATAATAGAGTATTTTCCATAGCAGGTATGCTGAAGTGAATTACTAGTAATAGAGCCCTTCCAGCCATGGTCTTCTAACAGCCACAAAATGATTGTGTGGGAGTATGCAAATAATGTGCTTGAGGCCTACCAAGGGGATTGGACAGCCTCCTAAAAATGCAGATAAGATGCACGGAACCCTGGTGGGGGGACCATGCAAATAAGGTGTATGGAACCCTAATGAGGGGAATGGGCAATTTTGCTATCACACTAGGCTTAAAGGGAGCCAGTCCCAGAGGGAGGGTGACCTCAGTACCACCAAGAAGAGCCTGGAGTGGGGCATGTCCTTTGAACCCGGGGTCCCTGCACAGAGAACCTCCTAGACCCAGGAGACAGAGAGAGCCAAAACACCGGAGATGGCATGAGATGGCAAAAAGCACAGCAAAGGGCAGCAGCAGAACCAGGATGGCACAGTGGACTTCCCATCCCATGGAGCAAAGTGGCTACAGTAAGCACGCCAACTCAAGGAGCCAGAGAGCTGAGCAGCTTTGGTCAGGAGGCTTGCTGGCGGAGTGAGGTGCATCCAGGCACTTGGTGGAGCTAAAAAGCTATGACACTTTACTAAGTGGGGCAGAGGCCAGGATGAGGGGCTGAGGGGCAGGCCTGCCTGAGGACACAGCTGAAAGGAGCTGTCCTTATCGATGAACTGTATCCTGAGTCGTTCCTGATCCTGAGTTGTAACCTGTTGCTTCCCTAATAAACTCCATAACTGTGAGTATGGTCTGTGACTTCTGTGTGGCCATTTCAACAAATCACTGAACCCAGTAGAGAAGTAGAGAGTGCCGTGGGAAGGACTGCTGGCGTCAGAATTGGTAAAAAGTTTGGAAGGTGGAGGTATGTTTGACCTCCACCTCACAGAATCATCCTTGGGGTGATGTTGGTCTTGATTCTCTTTCCTCCCCCTTGTGAAGTTAGAGGAGGACTGATGCCATTTTTGAAGCAGGGTTTCGTGCACCCTATTTATGCCACTGCGCAACAACATATACTTTGGAAACATCTATATGAACTTAGGATAACTACTTGATAACTGCTTTGATAGTATTTTGCCAAAATTAATTTTTTGACACATATTGATTTGGCATCCCATGGAGCCTCACACCCCGGGCAGCCTCCCCTTAATCCAGCACTATCAACAACCAGTTTGTCTCTCTTTCCTCAAGAGAGAAGTCCCCACAAACACAGGAATGTCAGAACACTGCCAACACACACTCACAAAGAGAACTGAATGGAGAAGTTTTACCTAGTGACCTCACCCTGACCCTAATCCTAATTTTAAAACCCTAGCCCTGGTATTCACCCTCTCCCTGACATAGCCTGACCTTAACCCTGACTCTAACCCTAACCTTAACCCTCTGGGCATCCTCCACCCTCCTGTTCTCAGAGGATTTATGCTCTGCTGTGTCCAGCTTCAAACACTACACCTTCCCTCTCTGGACCCTGACTCCTTGCTGGCTTCACTCAACAGAAACTATTAATGTAAAGGTAGGTCTGAAATGATGTAAATTCCTTCCAGCTCCAGCAGATTTTGCTAGGTACACAATTGATGGCACACTTTCCACTAAAGGGCTTAAAGGAGATGCTGTGTTCTGAACCTATTAGACATTTTCATCCTTGCTAATGACTTTCCCACACAAGTACAGGGACTACAGGTGTCAAGGCAAAATTCCCTCCAATGAGCTCCCTTCCCTCTAAACCAGTTGCCATGGAGTCTACTCCATATCTAATGGCAACCCCATGTGTGTCAGAGCAGAACTGTGCTCCATAAGGTTTTCAATGGCTGATTTTTCAGTAGATCACCAGGTCTTTCTTCTAAGGCACCTCTGAGTGGATTCCAACAACCCACCCTTTGGTTAGCAGCTGAGCACTTCACCTTTTGCATCACCCAGGAACTCCCCACTTCCCTCTTTGTGGGGCGGGGGGCGTCCACACAAAGCTCTGCCAGAACATGCCTGTTTCAGTCCCTCCTGTTGAAACTGAATGTGCATTTCTTCCACGAAGGCTTTATTAATGGAGGCCAAAAGCACAAGCATAAATTAGTGCAGTGGTAGATGATACACTCTCAAGAGGGGAGGGAGGGAGGCCACGTTAACATTAATATCCATATCTTAAATAGTAAAATGTCTCCCTTCCCACTCCTGCGTTCCTCCTCTGCTGAAGTCAGCATCTTCGACACAGGCCCTTATAGTAGAGTTGCAGACTGAAATCTGACATAGGAAGAAAAGGAAAAAGAAAGCACAAGAGTTCTCAGTGACTCTCAGTTTGTGGATACCACCTTATTTTTATGTCCTTGGTGGCAGAACTGTTTGCATAAGGTCACCTGCTGGACACAGAGGCAGGGCGGAGTGGGGGGTAGACCCAGCAGGTCAGCACGCAGCAAAGGGGTGTGGGCTAAGCCAGGAGGGGGCACTGGAGGGGCAGGGAGGGGGCGCAGGCTAAGCCAGGTGTGGGGTTTCAGAGAAGCTTGTTCAAGCAAATGCTGGGTAGGGGGCATACAGGACAACAGAGCAGGGGCAGGGGCAGGGGCTGGGAGACAGAAAACTAAAAACAAACCCGTTGCAGTTGGGTCGATTGGTACTCATACTAACCGTATAGGACAGAGTAGAACTGCCCCATAGGGTAGTGCATGCACACGGGGCAATGTGGAAGGAAACAGGGCTCCTAACAGCAAGAGGTAAAGACATTAAATATTCTAAAGAAATCTTACAACTTTTCCAAGCCATTCTCCTACCCACCCAATTAGCTGTAGTACGCTGCAGAGGGAATTAGAAAGAGTACACCACAGTGGCCAAGGGTAATTACAAAGCAGGTGCAGCAGCAAAGAAAACTGCAATCCAACAGAAACCTATCATAGTAGCCCTGCTAATTCCCCTTTTGGAGTTACAGCCACCTGACCTCCACCTGGACTATTTCCAACAAGATAAAGACATTGCCAAGACCTGGGGGGCCACTCTAAACAAAGATGAATGGCTGTACATACTTCATAGAAAGATTTTCATTCCATCTAAACTCATGCACCCTATCCTACGGAGAGTCCACCAGTCCACCCATTATGGACGCAATAGACTATATGATTGGATTAAGAGATTTATTTGGAACAAAGGTTCACGCCACTATTTTGGCAATGGTGAAGAGCTATCCGACCTGTGCAAAAAATAATTCCCAAAACACTGCTGAAGCACCCCCAGGGGTCCAGAAAACTGGGGTAATGCCTGGAGATGACTAACAGGTAGATTTCACTGAGATGCCTCTATCTCCCAGGAATTGCAAATATTTGTTAGTCTTTATCTACCTATTGAAGATTTTCCTTGCAGGACTGAAAAGGCCGCTGAGGTTGTGAATGAAATCATCCCTTGATTTGGGCTTCCCGTCACCACTGGCAGTGACAACGGTCCCGATTTTGTGGCATTGGTGGTGCAATCAGTGGCAACCACCCTAGACATTAATTGGAACTTCCACACAGCCTGTAGACCCCAGTCCACCAGTAAAGTAAAGCAGGCTAACAAGACTCTGAAGAGACACTTAACAAAGCTGTGCCAAGAGACCAAGTTGGTATGGACAAAGATACTGCCTATGGCACTCTTGAGAGTTCAGTCCGCCCCTAGAGGCAAACTAAAACTTTAGTCCATTGGAGCTACTATATGGGTGCCCTTTATTAGAGAACCCCAATATGACCAACAAAGCTTGCCTTAATAATGATCAATGTCCCTCCCTCCATGAAATTGGAGATGTTCAAGTTACTAAATACTTGCACGCCCTTTGGGCAACTCTGTCTTCTCTCCACAGACACACTCACCTGAGGAGCCCACCTGAGCCAAATGTGCCCCTCCATCTGCTCCAGCCTGGTGATTGGGTCCTTCTCAAGGCATGGAAAGTCAACCCCCTTCATCAGAAGTGGACCAGCCTCTTTGAAGTCCTCTTGGCTACCCTGATGGCCGTCAAACTCAACAGACTCAAAGCTTGGATCTACCATACTAAAGAAAACCACCCAGCTGGACACCAAGGGACAAAATCGCCAGAACTGTGAAAACTGGACTTGTGAACCAGTGGAGGACCTTAAGTATTTGTTTTCCTGACACCCTCCCACATGGAGGACATCCCCCAAAGACTCTTAACACTGCTAATAACATTGGTGTTAGTATTCTGTTTCCTATACCTGTATACTCTACTTGAACAGGTTAGATTGCTGTAGACCTTTGAGTGAGCAGAAGCAACCATGAACAGGGTGATGTGGTTATTCCTAGGAGTCACCGTATGTGTAAATGCTGGATCGGATTTCAATGTTTTTGATAGGTTGCGCCAGGCAGTTGTAAACCATACTGCACGAGCTAACAATTGCTGGATTTGTTCACACTTCCCTTCATATGTAGGGCTAGGATTACCCATAATCCCTGTACCTCTCCATCCAACTTACTGGCCAAAAGAGGGGGGGGGGGCACAATTAAGAAATAAAAACAAAACCCTAGACAAAGTCCAGTACACCCCTGTGAGGTCTGACTATCCAGCAGCTTGGTGCATACAGTGGCCTCCTACCCATAATGTCTCAACAGTAGGGCAGTGGCCACGATGCAATACTACCTGCGTCTATGCTAACCAAACATGGACTAAATTCAATACCAACATCTCTTTTAAATGGGATGGAAGTAGCACGGTTATGTCAGAAAAACTAGGGCACAGTGTAACTGATTGAAGCATTATAAAAGCAGTCTTCCAATTTCCCCCTACAGCCTACTCACTGAGACACCAAAGACTTTATTGGTTGTGTGGGCATTCAGCCTATAAGACATGGCCAGCTAATCATACTGGCACATATACGCTGGGCTGGATATGGGCAGGAGGCATACATTTACTCCCGCTAGAAGAGTGTCTTAGTCATCCAGTGCTGCCACAAAGAAACACCACAGCGGATGGCTTTAACAAAGAGAACTTTGTTTCCTTACAGTAAAGTAGGCTAAAACTCCAAATTCAGGGTGTCAGCTCCAGAGGAAGGCTTTCTCCCTCTCGGCCTTCTCATCAGTGTTACCCTGGACTAGGAGCTTCTCGGCTCAGGGACCCCAGTCCAAAGCACACGCTCTGCTCCCTGCACTGCTTTCTTGATGGTATGAGGTCCCCCTGTCTCACTGCAAGCTTGTGTCTTGTATAGCTCAAGAGATTACCTCAGGACACAATCCAGTCTTGTAGATCAGGTCCTGCCTTACTAACACAACTGCCACCCATCCTCTCTCATTAACATCATAGAAGCAGGTTTACAACATACAGAAAAATCACACAGTGCCAGGAATCATGGCCTAGCCAAATTGATACACACATTTTTGGGGTAACATAATTCAAACCATGACAAAGAGGTTCTGTTTTCCACCAGAAGCATCTATAGGTTTAAAAGAGAAACTATAGATATTACTAAGAGTGCTTCGGAAAAGGAACAGAGGGTCCTACTCCCAATGCTTGGGGCTGGGAAAAACTATGATGACATTCATATCCTGTACCAGTTCATTAACAAGGTATCTTTGTCGCTTGAGACAGTAGCCAATAACACCAAAACCTTGACCTAGATTTTGCAGTCTGAAAGAAGTAGACTCCATTGAAACCATGGTTCTACAAAAGCCAGTTGCTTTAGCTCTAATGTTAGCTTCTTACGGAGCAGTTTGTATATATGTCACTGCTATCTGTTGCTCTTTAGTCAATGCATCTAGAAACATGGAACATGATCCAGAAAAGCTGAGTTCAGTACTTAAGACAACTACGACAAAATCGTGCCATCACTAAACAATGATGCTTTCCAGTCCTGATCTTAGCTGCCTCACAAAATGGTTACCAATATGCTCTAGGTGCAATCGAATCAGTTCCGACTCATAGCAACCAGACCTACAACAGAAAGAAACACTGCCTGATCCAGCGCCACTCTCACAATCATTCTTACGCTTCAGGCCTTTGTTGCAGCCACTTGGTCAATCCATATTGATGACGAATTCAACCCTGGGGCGGGTGTGCACGCGCCCATGTGTCCCTGGGCCCCGCGCTTGGGGCGCGCAAAAGAGAGAAGGCACAAAAGCCTACAGCACCGCGTATTCCCAGGCGGTCTCCCATCCAAGTACTAACCAGGCCCGACCCTGCTTAGCTTCCGAGATCAGACGAGATCGGGCGCGTTCAGGGTGGTATGGCCGTAGACGTCAGCGGCCGCCGCCGCTCGCCCTAAGAGCCTGCTCGGCCGCCCTACTCGCCGCAGCCGCCCCAGGCGCCGCAGCCAGCCGCCAGCTTTCGCCACCCAGCCACGGCCCGACCCGGCCAAGGGTGCGGGTCGGGCCGCGCGGGCCCAGGAGTCGGTCGGGCCTCGGACAAGGCAGGCAGGTGGCGGCGACCCGAGCGGAAGGCAGGCGGTCCGGCAAGCGGGGAGCCCTGCCGCCCGCCCACCCGCTGCCCTTCCTCCGAAGCCCCCAGGCCCCCTCGGCCCGGCCGGGACCCGCCTGTCCCCTGCTGACCCCAAGCACCCGGCGCGAGGAGGGACCCCGGGCCGTGTGCTTCCGGCCGCATCTGGCCGCGCGACCGGGGCCTCTCCCGCTGCCCCCCACCCCCTCGCATCCCCCCACCCGCCCGCCACCCCCGTGGCCCGCCCTTCCCCTGGCCACGCCTCCCGTCGCCTCGCCTGCCTCCGCCGGGCCCCGCGGCCCCCCAGTCCCTCCCTGCTTTAGCCTCCGGTCGCCCTGCCGGCCGGCCGTGGCCCCCCTGGGCCCCGCGGGACTCGGATAGACCGCGGCGCGCCGCTGCGCGTCGGGCTCGTCCTAGGTGCCCCCGAGGCCCCCGGGTGCTTCCGACCCCCACTCCCGAGCCCGCGTCCCGGCGACGGCGGCCACCGGGGAGCCACGGCGCGCGCCGGCGGGGGACGTCCTGCCCACTGGCCGGTCAGGATCGCACGCCCGCTGGGGGTGCGGGTGGGGCTCCACTCCCAGGACGTGGCCTCGGAGCCGGGGGACTCCCGAGAGGCCCCGCGCGCGCGCCAGGGGGCGCTCCACCTGGCAGGAATGTCCGGGGCCAGGGCCGTGGGGCGGGCGCCGAGGCCCGGCTGCCCAGCTCCCGCGCGCGCTGTCCCGACGGGCGAACGGCAGGGCGGCACGTGGCTGGGGACGGCGACCGGGGCGGCGGCGGCGGCGGGGGCGGGCGGCCCAGACGCCAACCGCACCTCACGCCCGGCTGGCTGTGGGCAGGCTGCCCCGGGCCCTGGCCGTCCGGAGCCGACGGCCTGCAGGGCGTGCGTCGCCCTCCCCGCCCCGCACCCCGCCACGCCTCCGGCTCCACCCACGGACCACCGCATCCGGCCCAGGGCCCCGGCACGCCCCTCGGCGGACCCCCCTCCCCGGGAGGCCGGCTCCGCCGGCCCTGGCTCCTGAGGGTCTGCGTGTCCTCAAGGTCCCTCTCCCTGCCTCGGCACCCGCTATCCTCATCGACCCTGCCCCGCCCCGCCCCGCCCCGCCCTGCCCCCCGGAACTCGGAGACCGAGGCCGGCTAGTGGGCCGAGACGCCGCTTTCTCCTCCTCTCTCCCGACCCACTCCCCGCGGGGGGCACGAAGCCCCCCGAGGGGAAGCGGCCCACCCGCCCCGTATCTCTTCTCCTCCCGGTCCCCTAGCGGGCATCCCGGCACGCCCCCCGGGCGGGCCTGCAAAGCCGGGAAGGGTCGGCGGAACCCGAGAGGAGGAGGGCGGCCGAGCGGCCAAGTCGGGGCACAGGCCGGTGCGGGTGGAGGGTGGCGGGGCGGAGGC
The DNA here is from genome assembly GCA_030035585.1 of Dugong dugon. Taxonomy (NCBI): domain Eukaryota; kingdom Metazoa; phylum Chordata; class Mammalia; order Sirenia; family Dugongidae; genus Dugong; species Dugong dugon. The sequence goes on from JASCZL010000168.1 coordinate 26,869, forward strand.
GGGGTGGGGGCCGCTCTCGAGGACCCCGAGGCCCTGCCGTGCCCCGCCCACCCCCGCCACCGACACGCCCACCCCCCGTTTGTGGGCCGGCACGGGAGCCAGCGGAGGGGCGGCGGGCGAGGGCCGTGGGGGCGGGGTGGTGTCGGTCAGGAAGCGCCGCGACCCGCCCGTCTCTCGGCTTCCCGGGCCGGGAGGGCCGCCGGCTGGGCCCCTGGGACGGGCCTCCTGGCGCGGGTGTGCACGCGCCCGTGTGTCCCTGGGCCCCGCGCTCGGCGCGCGCAAAAGAGAGGAGGCACAAAAGCCTACAGCACCCGGTATTCCCAGGCGGTCTCCCATCCAAGCACTAACCAGGCCCGACCCTGCTTAGCTTCCGAGATCAGACGAGATCGGGCGCGTTCAGGGTGGTATGGCCGTAGACGTCAGCGGCCGCCGCCGCTCGCCCTAAGAGCCTGCTCGGCCGCCCTACTCGCCGCAGCCGCCCCAGGCGCCGCAGCCAGCCGCCAGCTTTCGCCACCCAGCCACGGCCCGACCCGGCCAAGGGTGCGGGTCGGGCCGCGCGGGCCCAGGAGTCGGTCGGGCCTCGGACAAGGCAGGCAGGTGGCGGCGACCCGAGCGGAAGGCAGGCGGTCCGGCAAGCGGGGAGCCCTGCCGCCCGCCCACCCGCTGCCCTTCCTCCGAAGCCCCCAGGCCCCCTCGGCCCGGCCGGGACCCGCCTGTCCCCTGCTGACCCCAAGCACCCGGCGCGAGGAGGGACCCCGGGCCGTGTGCTTCCGGCCGCATCTGGCCGCGCGACCGGGGCCTCTCCCGCTGCCCCCCACCCCCTCGCATCCCCCCACCCGCCCGCCACCCCCGTGGCCCGCCCTTCCCCTGGCCACGCCTCCCGTCGCCTCGCCTGCCTCCGCCGGGCCCCGCGGCCCCCCAGTCCCTCCCTGCTTTAGCCTCCGGTCGCCCTGCCGGCCGGCCGTGGCCCCCCTGGGCCCCGCGGGACTCGGATAGACCGCGGCGCGCCGCTGCGCGTCGGGCTCGTCCTAGGTGCCCCCGAGGCCCCCGGGTGCTTCCGACCCCCACTCCCGAGCCCGCGTCCCGGCGGCGGCGGCCACCGGGGAGCCACCGCGCGCGCCGGCGGGGGACGTCCTGCCCACTGGCCGGTCAGGATCGCACGCCCGCTGGGGGTGGGGGTGGGGCTCCACTCCCAGGACGTGGCCTCGGAGCCGGGGGACTCCCGAGAGGCCCCGCGCGCGCGCCAGGGGGCGCTCCACCTGGCAGGAATGTCCGGGGCCAGGGCCGTGGGGCGGGCGCCGAGGCCCGGCTGCCCAGCTCCCGCGCGCGCTGTCCCGACGGGCGAACGGCAGGGCGGCACGTGGCTGGGGACGGCGACCGGGGCGGCGGCGGCGGCGGGGGCGGGCGGCCCAGACGCCAACCGCACCTCACGCCCGGCTGGCTGTGGGCAGGCTGCCCCGGGCCCTGGCCGTCCGGAGCCGACGGCCTGCAGGGCGTGCGTCGCCCTCCCCGCCCCGCACCCCGCCACGCCTCCGGCTCCACCCACGGACCACCGCATCCGGCCCAGGGCCCCGGCACGCCCCTCGGCGGACCCCCCTCCCCGGGAGGCCGGCTCCGCCGGCCCTGGCTCCTGAGGGTCTGCGTGTCCTCAAGGTCCCTCTCCCTGCCTCGGCACCCGCTATCCTCATCGACCCTGCCCCGCCCCGCCCCGCCCCGCCCTGCCCCCCGGAACTCGGAGACCGAGGCCGGCTAGTGGGCCGAGACGCCGCTTTCTCCTCCTCTCTCCCGACCCACTCCCCGCGGGGGGCACGAAGCCCCCCGAGGGGAAGCGGCCCACCCGCCCCGTATCTCTTCTCCTCCCGGTCCCCTAGCGGGCATCCCGGCACGCCCCCCGGGCGGGCCTGCAAAGCCGGGAAGGGTCGGCGGAACCCGAGAGGAGGAGGGCGGCCGAGCGGCCAAGTCGGGGCACAGGCCGGTGCGGGTGGAGGGTGGCGGGGCGGAGGCGGGGTGGGGGCGGCTCTCGAGGGCCCCCTGAGCCAAGGGCGTGCACCCGCCGGACGAGGACGCGGCTCCCGCGCCCAGGAGACGCTAGGGCGACACGGGGAGCGAGCCCCGCCGCCGCCGCCGCCGCCGCTTTCTCCTCCTCTCTCCCGACCCACTCCCCGCGGGGGGCACGAAGCCCCCCGAGGGGAAGCGGCCCACCCGCCCCGTATCTCTTCTCCTCCCGGTCCCCTAGCGGGCATCCCGGCACGCCCCCCGGGCGGGCCTGCAAAGCCGGGAAGGGTCGGCGGAACCCGAGAGGAGGAGGGCGGCCGAGCGGCCAAGTCGGGGCACAGGCCGGTGCGGGTGGAGGGTGGCGGGGCGGAGGCGGGGTGGGGGCCGCTCTCGAGGACCCCGAGGCCCTGCCCTGCCCCGCCCACCCCCGCCACCGACACGCCCACCCCCCGTTTGTGGGCCGGCACGGGAGCCAGCGGAGGGGCGGCGGGCGAGGGCCGTGGGGGCGGGGTGGTGGCGGTCAGGAAGCGCCGCGACCCGCCCGTCTCTCGGCTTCCCGGGCCGGGAGGGCCGCCGGCTGGGCCCCTGGGACGGGCCTCCTGGCGCGGGTGTGCACGCGCCCGTGTGTCCCTGGGCCCCGCGCTCGGCGCGCGCAAAAGAGAGGAGGCACAAAAGCCTACAGCACCCGGTATTCCCAGGCGGTCTCCCATCCAAGTACTAACCAGGCCCGACCCTGCTTAGCTTCCGAGATCAGACGAGATCGGGCGCGTTCAGGGTGGTATGGCCGTAGACGTCAGCGGCCGCCGCCGCTCGCCCTAAGAGCCTGCTCGGCCGCCCTACTCGCCGCAGCCGCCCCAGGCGCCGCAGCCAGCCGCCAGCTTTCGCCACCCAGCCACGGCCCGACCCGGCCAAGGGTGCGGGTCGGGCCGCGCGGGCCCAGGAGTCGGTCGGGCCTCGGACAAGGCAGGCAGGTGGCGGCGACCCGAGCGGAAGGCAGGCGGTCCGGCAAGCGGGGAGCCCTGCCGCCCGCCCACCCGCTGCCCTTCCTCCGAAGCCCCCAGGCCCCCTCGGCCCGGCCGGGACCCGCCTGTCCCCTGCTGACCCCAAGCACCCGGCGCGAGGAGGGACCCCGGGCCGTGTGCTTCCGGCCGCATCTGGCCGCGCGACCGGGGCCTCTCCCGCTGCCCCCCACCCCCTCGCATCCCCCCACCCGCCCGCCACCCCCGTGGCCCGCCCTTCCCCTGGCCACGCCTCCCGTCGCCTCGCCTGCCTCCGCCGGGCCCCGCGGCCCCCCAGTCCCTCCCTGCTTTAGCCTCCGGTCGCCCTGCCGGCCGGCCGTGGCCCCCCTGGGCCCCGCGGGACTCGGATAGACCGCGGCGCGCCGCTGCGCGTCGGGCTCGTCCTAGGTGCCCCCGAGGCCCCCGGGTGCTTCCGACCCCCACTCCCGAGCCCGCGTCCCGGCGACGGCGGCCACCGGGGAGCCACGGCGCGCGCCGGCGGGGGACGTCCTGCCCACTGGCCGGTCAGGATCGCACGCCCGCTGGGGGTGCGGGTGGGGCTCCACTCCCAGGACGTGGCCTCGGAGCCGGGGGACTCCCGAGAGGCCCCGCGCGCGCGCCAGGGGGCGCTCCACCTGGCAGGAATGTCCGGGGCCAGGGCCGTGGGGCGGGCGCCGAGGCCCGGCTGCCCAGCTCCCGCGCGCGCTGTCCCGACGGGCGAACGGCAGGGCGGCACGTGGCTGGGGACGGCGACCGGGGCGGCGGCGGCGGCGGGGGCGGGCGGCCCAGACGCCAACCGCACCTCACGCCCGGCTGGCTGTGGGCAGGCTGCCCCGGGCCCTGGCCGTCCGGAGCCGACGGCCTGCAGGGCGTGCGTCGCCCTCCCCGCCCCGCACCCCGCCACGCCTCCGGCTCCACCCACGGACCACCGCATCCGGCCCAGGGCCCCGGCACGCCCCTCGGCGGACCCCCCTCCCCGGGAGGCCGGCTCCGCCGGCCCTGGCTCCTGAGGGTCTGCGTGTCCTCAAGGTCCCTCTCCCTGCCTCGGCACCCGCTATCCTCATCGACCCTGCCCCGCCCCGCCCCGCCCCGCCCTGCCCCCCGGAACTCGGAGACCGAGGCCGGCTAGTGGGCCGAGACGCCGCTTTCTCCTCCTCTCTCCCGACCCACTCCCCGCGGGGGGCACGAAGCCCCCCGAGGGGAAGCGGCCCACCCGCCCCGTATCTCTTCTCCTCCCGGTCCCCTAGCGGGCATCCCGGCACGCCCCCCGGGCGGGCCTGCAAAGCCGGGAAGGGTCGGCGGAACCCGAGAGGAGGAGGGCGGCCGAGCGGCCAAGTCGGGGCACAGGCCGGTGCGGGTGGAGGGTGGCGGGGCGGAGGCGGGGTGGGGGCGGCTCTCGAGGGCCCCCTGAGCCAAGGGCGTGCACCCGCCGGACGAGGACGCGGCTCCCGCGCCCAGGAGACGCTAGGGCGACACGGGGAGCGAGCCCCGCCGCCGCCGCCGCCGCCGCTTTCTCCTCCTCTCTCCCGACCCACTCCCCGCGGGGGGCACGAAGCCCCCCGAGGGGAAGCGGCCCACCCGCCCCGTATCTCTTCTCCTCCCGGTCCCCTAGCGGGCATCCCGGCACGCCCCCCGGGCGGGCCTGCAAAGCCGGGAAGGGTCGGCGGAACCCGAGAGGAGGAGGGCGGCCGAGCGGCCAAGTCGGGGCACAGGCCGGTGCGGGTGGAGGGTGGCGGGGCGGAGGCGGGGTGGGGCCCGCTCTCGAGGACCCCGAGGCCCTGCCGTGCCCCGCCCACCCCCGCCACCGACACGCCCACCCCCCGTTTGTGGGCCGGCACGGGAGCCAGCGGAGGGGCGGCGGGCGAGGGCCGTGGGGGCGGGGTGGTGTCGGTCAGGAAGCGCCGCGACCCGCCCGTCTCTCGGCTTCCCGGGCCGGGAGGGCCGCCGGCTGGGCCCCTGGGACGGGCCTCCTGGCGCGGGTGTGCACGCGCCCGTGTGTCCCTGGGCCCCGCGCTCGGCGCGCGCAAAAGAGAGGAGGCACAAAAGCCTACAGCACCCGGTATTCCCAGGCGGTCTCCCATCCAAGTACTAACCAGGCCCGACCCTGCTTAGCTTCCGAGATCAGACGAGATCGGGCGCGTTCAGGGTGGTATGGCCGTAGACGTCAGCGGCCGCCGCCGCTCGCCCTAAGAGCCTGCTCGGCCGCCCTACTCGCCGCAGCCGCCCCAGGCGCCGCAGCCAGCCGCCAGCTTTCGCCACCCAGCCACGGCCCGACCCGGCCAAGGGTGCGGGTCGGGCCGCGCGGGCCCAGGAGTCGGTCGGGCCTCGGACAAGGCAGGCAGGTGGCGGCGACCCGAGCGGAAGGCAGGCGGTCCGGCAAGCGGGGAGCCCTGCCGCCCGCCCACCCGCTGCCCTTCCTCCGAAGCCCCCAGGCCCCCTCGGCCCGGCCGGGACCCGCCTGTCCCCTGCTGACCCCAAGCACCCGGCGCGAGGAGGGACCCCGGGCCGTGTGCTTCCGGCCGCATCTGGCCGCGCGACCGGGGCCTCTCCCGCTGCCCCCCACCCCCTCGCATCCCCCCACCCGCCCGCCACCCCCGTGGCCCGCCCTTCCCCTGGCCACGCCTCCCGTCGCCTCGCCTGCCTCCGCCGGGCCCCGCGGCCCCCCAGTCCCTCCCTGCTTTAGCCTCCGGTCGCCCTGCCGGCCGGCCGTGGCCCCCCTGGGCCCCGCGGGACTCGGATAGACCGGGGCGCGCCGCTGCGCGTCGGGCTCGTCCTAGGTGCCCCCGAGGCCCCCGGGTGCTTCCGACCCCCACTCCCGAGCCCGCGTCCCGGCGACGGCGGCCACCGGGGAGCCACGGCGCGCGCCGGCGGGGGACGTCCTGCCCACTGGCCGGTCAGGATCGCACGCCCGCTGGGGGTGCGGGTGGGGCTCCACTCCCAGGACGTGGCCTCGGAGCCGGGGGACTCCCGAGAGGCCCCGCGCGCGCGCCAGGGGGCGCTCCACCTGGCAGGAATGTCCGGGGCCAGGGCCGTGGGGCGGGCGCCGAGGCCCGGCTGCCCAGCTCCCGCGCGCGCTGTCCCGACGGGCGAACGGCAGGGCGGCACGTGGCTGGGGACGGCGACCGGGGCGGCGGCGGCGGCGGGGGCGGGCGGCCCAGACGCCAACCGCACCTCACGCCCGGCTGGCTGTGGGCAGGCTGCCCCGGGCCCTGGCCGTCCGGAGCCGACGGCCTGCAGGGCGTGCGTCGCCCTCCCCGCCCCGCACCCCGCCACGCCTCCGGCTCCACCCACGGACCACCGCATCCGGCCCAGGGCCCCGGCACGCCCCTCGGCGGACCCCCCTCCCCGGGAGGCCGGCTCCGCCGGCCCTGGCTCCTGAGGGTCTGCGTGTCCTCAAGGTCCCTCTCCCTGCCTCGGCACCCGCTATCCTCATCGACCCTGCCCCGCCCCGCCCCGCCCCGCCCTGCCCCCCGGAACTCGGAGACCGAGGCCGGCTAGTGGGCCGAGACGCCGCTTTCTCCTCCTCTCTCCCGACCCACTCCCCGCGGGGGGCACGAAGCCCCCCGAGGGGAAGCGGCCCACCCGCCCCGTATCTCTTCTCCTCCCGGTCCCCTAGCGGGCATCCCGGCACGCCCCCCGGGCGGGCCTGCAAAGCCGGGAAGGGTCGGCGGAACCCGAGAGGAGGAGGGCGGCCGAGCGGCCAAGTCGGGGCACAGGCCGGTGCGGGTGGAGGGTGGCGGGGCGGAGGCGGGGTGGGGGCCGCTCTCGAGGACCCCGAGGCCCTGCCGTGCCCCGCCCACCCCCGCCACCGACACGCCCACCCCCCGTTTGTGGGCCGGCACGGGAGCCAGCGGAGGGGCGGCGGGCGAGGGCCGTGGGGGCGGGGTGGTGTCGGTCAGGAAGCGCCGCGACCCGCCCGTCTCTCGGCTTCCCGGGCCGGGAGGGCCGCCGGCTGGGCCCCTGGGACGGGCCTCCTGGCGCGGGTGTGCACGCGCCCGTGTGTCCCTGGGCCCCGCGCTCGGCGCGCGCAAAAGAGAGGAGGCACAAAAGCCTACAGCACCCGGTATTCCCAGGCGGTCTCCCATCCAAGCACTAACCAGGCCCGACCCTGCTTAGCTTCCGAGATCAGACGAGATCGGGCGCGTTCAGGGTGGTATGGCCGTAGACGTCAGCGGCCGCCGCCGCTCGCCCTAAGAGCCTGCTCGGCCGCCCTACTCGCCGCAGCCGCCCCAGGCGCCGCAGCCAGCCGCCAGCTTTCGCCACCCAGCCACGGCCCGACCCGGCCAAGGGTGCGGGTCGGGCCGCGCGGGCCCAGGAGTCGGTCGGGCCTCGGACAAGGCAGGCAGGTGGCGGCGACCCGAGCGGAAGGCAGGCGGTCCGGCAAGCGGGGAGCCCTGCCGCCCGCCCACCCGCTGCCCTTCCTCCGAAGCCCCCAGGCCCCCTCGGCCCGGCCGGGACCCGCCTGTCCCCTGCTGACCCCAAGCACCCGGCGCGAGGAGGGACCCCGGGCCGTGTGCTTCCGGCCGCATCTGGCCGCGCGACCGGGGCCTCTCCCGCTGCCCCCCACCCCCTCGCATCCCCCCACCCGCCCGCCACCCCCGTGGCCCGCCCTTCCCCTGGCCACGCCTCCCGTCGCCTCGCCTGCCTCCGCCGGGCCCCGCGGCCCCCCAGTCCCTCCCTGCTTTAGCCTCCGGTCGCCCTGCCGGCCGGCCGTGGCCCCCCTGGGCCCCGCGGGACTCGGATAGACCGCGGCGCGCCGCTGCGCGTCGGGCTCGTCCTAGGTGCCCCCGAGGCCCCCGGGTGCTTCCGACCCCCACTCCCGAGCCCGCGTCCCGGCGGCGGCGGCCACCGGGGAGCCACCGCGCGCGCCGGCGGGGGACGTCCTGCCCACTGGCCGGTCAGGATCGCACGCCCGCTGGGGGTGGGGGTGGGGCTCCACTCCCAGGACGTGGCCTCGGAGCCGGGGGACTCCCGAGAGGCCCCGCGCGCGCGCCAGGGGGCGCTCCACCTGGCAGGAATGTCCGGGGCCAGGGCCGTGGGGCGGGCGCCGAGGCCCGGCTGCCCAGCTCCCGCGCGCGCTGTCCCGACGGGCGAACGGCAGGGCGGCACGTGGCTGGGGACGGCGACCGGGGCGGCGGCGGCGGCGGGGGCGGGCGGCCCAGACGCCAACCGCACCTCACGCCCGGCTGGCTGTGGGCAGGCTGCCCCGGGCCCTGGCCGTCCGGAGCCGACGGCCTGCAGGGCGTGCGTCGCCCTCCCCGCCCCGCACCCCGCCACGCCTCCGGCTCCACCCACGGACCACCGCATCCGGCCCAGGGCCCCGGCACGCCCCTCGGCGGACCCCCCTCCCCGGGAGGCCGGCTCCGCCGGCCCTGGCTCCTGAGGGTCTGCGTGTCCTCAAGGTCCCTCTCCCTGCCTCGGCACCCGCTATCCTCATCGACCCTGCCCCGCCCCGCCCCGCCCCGCCCTGCCCCCCGGAACTCGGAGACCGAGGCCGGCTAGTGGGCCGAGACGCCGCTTTCTCCTCCTCTCTCCCGACCCACTCCCCGCGGGGGGCACGAAGCCCCCCGAGGGGAAGCGGCCCACCCGCCCCGTATCTCTTCTCCTCCCGGTCCCCTAGCGGGCATCCCGGCACGCCCCCCGGGCGGGCCTGCAAAGCCGGGAAGGGTCGGCGGAACCCGAGAGGAGGAGGGCGGCCGAGCGGCCAAGTCGGGGCACAGGCCGGTGCGGGTGGAGGGTGGCGGGGCGGAGGCGGGGTGGGGGCGGCTCTCGAGGGCCCCCTGAGCCAAGGGCGTGCACCCGCCGGACGAGGACGCGGCTCCCGCGCCCAGGAGACGCTAGGGCGACACGGGGAGCGAGCCCCGCCGCCGCCGCCGCCGCCGCTTTCTCCTCCTCTCTCCCGACCCACTCCCCGCGGGGGGCACGAAGCCCCCCGAGGGGAAGCGGCCCACCCGCCCCGTATCTCTTCTCCTCCCGGTCCCCTAGCGGGCATCCCGGCACGCCCCCCGGGCGGGCCTGCAAAGCCGGGAAGGGTCGGCGGAACCCGAGAGGAGGAGGGCGGCCGAGCGGCCAAGTCGGGGCACAGGCCGGTGCGGGTGGAGGGTGGCGGGGCGGAGGCGGGGTGGGGGCCGCTCTCGAGGACCCCGAGGCCCTGCCCTGCCCCGCCCACCCCCGCCACCGACACGCCCACCCCCCGTTTGTGGGCCGGCACGGGAGCCAGCGGAGGGGCGGCGGGCGAGGGCCGTGGGGGCGGGGTGGTGGCGGTCAGGAAGCGCCGCGACCCGCCCGTCTCTCGGCTTCCCGGGCCGGGAGGGCCGCCGGCTGGGCCCCTGGGACGGGCCTCCTGGCGCGGGTGTGCACGCGCCCGTGTGTCCCTGGGCCCCGCGCTCGGCGCGCGCAAAAGAGAGGAGGCACAAAAGCCTACAGCACCCGGTATTCCCAGGCGGTCTCCCATCCAAGTACTAACCAGGCCCGACCCTGCTTAGCTTCCGAGATCAGACGAGATCGGGCGCGTTCAGGGTGGTATGGCCGTAGACGTCAGCGGCCGCCGCCGCTCGCCCTAAGAGCCTGCTCGGCCGCCCTACTCGCCGCAGCCGCCCCAGGCGCCGCAGCCAGCCGCCAGCTTTCGCCACCCAGCCACGGCCCGACCCGGCCAAGGGTGCGGGTCGGGCCGCGCGGGCCCAGGAGTCGGTCGGGCCTCGGACAAGGCAGGCAGGTGGCGGCGACCCGAGCGGAAGGCAGGCGGTCCGGCAAGCGGGGAGCCCTGCCGCCCGCCCACCCGCTGCCCTTCCTCCGAAGCCCCCAGGCCCCCTCGGCCCGGCCGGGACCCGCCTGTCCCCTGCTGACCCCAAGCACCCGGCGCGAGGAGGGACCCCGGGCCGTGTGCTTCCGGCCGCATCTGGCCGCGCGACCGGGGCCTCTCCCGCTGCCCCCCACCCCCTCGCATCCCCCCACCCGCCCGCCACCCCCGTGGCCCGCCCTTCCCCTGGCCACGCCTCCCGTCGCCTCGCCTGCCTCCGCCGGGCCCCGCGGCCCCCCAGTCCCTCCCTGCTTTAGCCTCCGGTCGCCCTGCCGGCCGGCCGTGGCCCCCCTGGGCCCCGCGGGACTCGGATAGACCGCGGCGCGCCGCTGCGCGTCGGGCTCGTCCTAGGTGCCCCCGAGGCCCCCGGGTGCTTCCGACCCCCACTCCCGAGCCCGCGTCCCGGCGACGGCGGCCACCGGGGAGCCACGGCGCGCGCCGGCGGGGGACGTCCTGCCCACTGGCCGGTCAGGATCGCACGCCCGCTGGGGGTGCGGGTGGGGCTCCACTCCCAGGACGTGGCCTCGGAGCCGGGGGACTCCCGAGAGGCCCCGCGCGCGCGCCAGGGGGCGCTCCACCTGGCAGGAATGTCCGGGGCCAGGGCCGTGGGGCGGGCGCCGAGGCCCGGCTGCCCAGCTCCCGCGCGCGCTGTCCCGACGGGCGAACGGCAGGGCGGCACGTGGCTGGGGACGGCGACCGGGGCGGCGGCGGCGGCGGGGGCGGGCGGCCCAGACGCCAACCGCACCTCACGCCCGGCTGGCTGTGGGCAGGCTGCCCCGGGCCCTGGCCGTCCGGAGCCGACGGCCTGCAGGGCGTGCGTCGCCCTCCCCGCCCCGCACCCCGCCACGCCTCCGGCTCCACCCACGGACCACCGCATCCGGCCCAGGGCCCCGGCACGCCCCTCGGCGGACCCCCCTCCCCGGGAGGCCGGCTCCGCCGGCCCTGGCTCCTGAGGGTCTGCGTGTCCTCAAGGTCCCTCTCCCTGCCTCGGCACCCGCTATCCTCATCGACCCTGCCCCGCCCCGCCCCGCCCCGCCCTGCCCCCCGGAACTCGGAGACCGAGGCCGGCTAGTGGGCCGAGACGCCGCTTTCTCCTCCTCTCTCCCGACCCACTCCCCGCGGGGGGCACGAAGCCCCCCGAGGGGAAGCGGCCCACCCGCCCCGTATCTCTTCTCCTCCCGGTCCCCTAGCGGGCATCCCGGCACGCCCCCCGGGCGGGCCTGCAAAGCCGGGAAGGGTCGGCGGAACCCGAGAGGAGGAGGGCGGCCGAGCGGCCAAGTCGGGGCACAGGCCGGTGCGGGTGGAGGGTGGCGGGGCGGAGGCGGGGTGGGGGCGGCTCTCGAGGGCCCCCTGAGCCAAGGGCGTGCACCCGCCGGACGAGGACGCGGCTCCCGCGCCCAGGAGACGCTAGGGCGACACGGGGAGCGAGCCCCGCCGCCGCCGCCGCCGCCGCTTTCTCCTCCTCTCTCCCGACCCACTCCCCGCGGGGGGCACGAAGCCCCCCGAGGGGAAGCGGCCCACCCGCCCCGTATCTCTTCTCCTCCCGGTCCCCTAGCGGGCATCCCGGCACGCCCCCCGGGCGGGCCTGCAAAGCCGGGAAGGGTCGGCGGAACCCGAGAGGAGGAGGGCGGCCGAGCGGCCAAGTCGGGGCACAGGCCGGTGCGGGTGGAGGGTGGCGGGGCGGAGGCGGGGTGGGGCCCGCTCTCGAGGACCCCGAGGCCCTGCCGTGCCCCGCCCACCCCCGCCACCGACACGCCCACCCCCCGTTTGTGGGCCGGCACGGGAGCCAGCGGAGGGGCGGCGGGCGAGGGCCGTGGGGGCGGGGTGGTGTCGGTCAGGAAGCGCCGCGACCCGCCCGTCTCTCGGCTTCCCGGGCCGGGAGGGCCGCCGGCTGGGCCCCTGGGACGGGCCTCCTGGCGCGGGTGTGCACGCGCCCGTGTGTCCCTGGGCCCCGCGCTCGGCGCGCGCAAAAGAGAGGAGGCACAAAAGCCTACAGCACCCGGTATTCCCAGGCGGTCTCCCATCCAAGTACTAACCAGGCCCGACCCTGCTTAGCTTCCGAGATCAGACGAGATCGGGCGCGTTCAGGGTGGTATGGCCGTAGACGTCAGCGGCCGCCGCCGCTCGCCCTAAGAGCCTGCTCGGCCGCCCTACTCGCCGCAGCCGCCCCAGGCGCCGCAGCCAGCCGCCAGCTTTCGCCACCCAGCCACGGCCCGACCCGGCCAAGGGTGCGGGTCGGGCCGCGCGGGCCCAGGAGTCGGTCGGGCCTCGGACAAGGCAGGCAGGTGGCGGCGACCCGAGCGGAAGGCAGGCGGTCCGGCAAGCGGGGAGCCCTGCCGCCCGCCCACCCGCTGCCCTTCCTCCGAAGCCCCCAGGCCCCCTCGGCCCGGCCGGGACCCGCCTGTCCCCTGCTGACCCCAAGCACCCGGCGCGAGGAGGGACCCCGGGCCGTGTGCTTCCGGCCGCATCTGGCCGCGCGACCGGGGCCTCTCCCGCTGCCCCCCACCCCCTCGCATCCCCCCACCCGCCCGCCACCCCCGTGGCCCGCCCTTCCCCTGGCCACGCCTCCCGTCGCCTCGCCTGCCTCCGCCGGGCCCCGCGGCCCCCCAGTCCCTCCCTGCTTTAGCCTCCGGTCGCCCTGCCGGCCGGCCGTGGCCCCCCTGGGCCCCGCGGGACTCGGATAGACCGGGGCGCGCCGCTGCGCGTCGGGCTCGTCCTAGGTGCCCCCGAGGCCCCCGGGTGCTTCCGACCCCCACTCCCGAGCCCGCGTCCCGGCGACGGCGGCCACCGGGGAGCCACGGCGCGCGCCGGCGGGGGACGTCCTGCCCACTGGCCGGTCAGGATCGCACGCCCGCTGGGGGTGCGGGTGGGGCTCCACTCCCAGGACGTGGCCTCGGAGCCGGGGGACTCCCGAGAGGCCCCGCGCGCGCGCCAGGGGGCGCTCCACCTGGCAGGAATGTCCGGGGCCAGGGCCGTGGGGCGGGCGCCGAGGCCCGGCTGCCCAGCTCCCGCGCGCGCTGTCCCGACGGGCGAACGGCAGGGCGGCACGTGGCTGGGGACGGCGACCGGGGCGGCGGCGGCGGCGGGGGCGGGCGGCCCAGACGCCAACCGCACCTCACGCCCGGCTGGCTGTGGGCAGGCTGCCCCGGGCCCTGGCCGTCCGGAGCCGACGGCCTGCAGGGCGTGCGTCGCCCTCCCCGCCCCGCACCCCGCCACGCCTCCGGCTCCACCCACGGACCACCGCATCCGGCCCAGGGCCCCGGCACGCCCCTCGGCGGACCCCCCTCCCCGGGAGGCCGGCTCCGCCGGCCCTGGCTCCTGAGGGTCTGCGTGTCCTCAAGGTCCCTCTCCCTGCCTCGGCACCCGCTATCCTCATCGACCCTGCCCCGCCCCGCCCCGCCCCGCCCTGCCCCCCGGAACTCGGAGACCGAGGCCGGCTAGTGGGCCGAGACGCCGCTTTCTCCTCCTCTCTCCCGACCCACTCCCCGCGGGGGGCACGAAGCCCCCCGAGGGGAAGCGGCCCACCCGCCCCGTATCTCTTCTCCTCCCGGTCCCCTAGCGGGCATCCCGGCACGCCCCCCGGGCGGGCCTGCAAAGCCGGGAAGGGTCGGCGGAACCCGAGAGGAGGAGGGCGGCCGAGCGGCCAAGTCGGGGCACAGGCCGGTGCGGGTGGAGGGTGGCGGGGCGGAGGCGGGGTGGGGGCGGCTCTCGAGGGCCCCCTGAGCCAAGGGCGTGCACCCGCCGGACGAGGACGCGGCTCCCGCGCCCAGGAGACGCTAGGGCGACACGGGGAGCGAGCCCCGCCGCCGCCGCCGCCGCCGCTTTCTCCTCCTCTCTCCCGACCCACTCCCCGCGGGGGGCACGAAGCCCCCCGAGGGGAAGCGGCCCACCCGCCCCGTATCTCTTCTCCTCCCGGTCCCCTAGCGGGCATCCCGGCACGCCCCCCGGGCGGGCCTGCAAAGCCGGGAAGGGTCGGCGGAACCCGAGAGGAGGAGGGCGGCCGAGCGGCCAAGTCGGGGCACAGGCCGGTGCGGGTGGAGGGTGGCGGGGCGGAGGCGGGGTGGGGCCCGCTCTCGAGGACCCCGAGGCCCTGCCGTGCCCCGCCCACCCCCGCCACCGACACGCCCACCCCCCGTTTGTGGGCCGGCACGGGAGCCAGCGGAGGGGCGGCGGGCGAGGGCCGTGGGGGCGGGGTGGTGTCGGTCAGGAAGCGCCGCGACCCGCCCGTCTCTCGGCTTCCCGGGCCGGGAGGGCCGCCGGCTGGGCCCCTGGGACGGGCCTCCTGGCGCGGGTGTGCACGCGCCCGTGTGTCCCTGGGCCCCGCGCTCGGCGCGCGCAAAAGAGAGGAGGCACAAAAGCCTACAGCACCCGGTATTCCCAGGCGGTCTCCCATCCAAGTACTAACCAGGCCCGACCCTGCTTAGCTTCCGAGATCAGACGAGATCGGGCGCGTTCAGGGTGGTATGGCCGTAGACGTCAGCGGCCGCCGCCGCTCGCCCTAAGAGCCTGCTCGGCCGCCCTACTCGCCGCAGCCGCCCCAGGCGCCGCAGCCAGCCGCCAGCTTTCGCCACCCAGCCACGGCCCGACCCGGCCAAGGGTGCGGGTCGGGCCGCGCGGGCCCAGGAGTCGGTCGGGCCTCGGACAAGGCAGGCAGGTGGCGGCGACCCGAGCGGAAGGCAGGCGGTCCGGCAAGCGGGGAGCCCTGCCGCCCGCCCACCCGCTGCCCTTCCTCCGAAGCCCCCAGGCCCCCTCGGCCCGGCCGGGACCCGCCTGTCCCCTGCTGACCCCAAGCACCCGGCGCGAGGAGGGACCCCGGGCCGTGTGCTTCCGGCCGCATCTGGCCGCGCGACCGGGGCCTCTCCCGCTGCCCCCCACCCCCTCGCATCCCCCCACCCGCCCGCCACCCCCGTGGCCCGCCCTTCCCCTGGCCACGCCTCCCGTCGCCTCGCCTGCCTCCGCCGGGCCCCGCGGCCCCCCAGTCCCTCCCTGCTTTAGCCTCCGGTCGCCCTGCCGGCCGGCCGTGGCCCCCCTGGGCCCCGCGGGACTCGGATAGACCGCGGCGCGCCGCTGCGCGTCGGGCTCGTCCTAGGTGCCCCCGAGGCCCCCGGGTGCTTCCGACCCCCACTCCCGAGCCCGCGTCCCGGCGACGGCGGCCACCGGGGAGCCACGGCGCGCGCCGGCGGGGGACGTCCTGCCCACTGGCCGGTCAGGATCGCACGCCCGCTGGGGGTGCGGGTGGGGCTCCACTCCCAGGACGTGGCCTCGGAGCCGGGGGACTCCCGAGAGGCCCCGCGCGCGCGCCAGGGGGCGCTCCACCTGGCAGGAATGTCCGGGGCCAGGGCCGTGGGGCGGGCGCCGAGGCCCGGCTGCCCAGCTCCCGCGCGCGCTGTCCCGACGGGCGAACGGCAGGGCGGCACGTGGCTGGGGACGGCGACCGGGGCGGCGGCGGCGGCGGGGGCGGGCGGCCCAGACGCCAACCGCACCTCACGCCCGGCTGGCTGTGGGCAGGCTGCCCCGGGCCCTGGCCGTCCGGAGCCGACGGCCTGCAGGGCGTGCGTCGCCCTCCCCGCCCCGCACCCCGCCACGCCTCCGGCTCCACCCACGGACCACCGCATCCGGCCCAGGGCCCCGGCACGCCCCTCGGCGGACCCCCCTCCCCGGGAGGCCGGCTCCGCCGGCCCTGGCTCCTGAGGGTCTGCGTGTCCTCAAGGTCCCTCTCCCTGCCTCGGCACCCGCTATCCTCATCGACCCTGCCCCGCCCCGCCCCGCCCCGCCCTGCCCCCCGGAACTCGGAGACCGAGGCCGGCTAGTGGGCCGAGACGCCGCTTTCTCCTCCTCTCTCCCGACCCACTCCCCGCGGGGGGCACGAAGCCCCCCGAGGGGAAGCGGCCCACCCGCCCCGTATCTCTTCTCCTCCCGGTCCCCTAGCGGGCATCCCGGCACGCCCCCCGGGCGGGCCTGCAAAGCCGGGAAGGGTCGGCGGAACCCGAGAGGAGGAGGGCGGCCGAGCGGCCAAGTCGGGGCACAGGCCGGTGCGGGTGGAGGGTGGCGGGGCGGAGGCGGGGTGGGGGCGGCTCTCGAGGGCCCCCTGAGCCAAGGGCGTGCACCCGCCGGACGAGGACGCGGCTCCCGCGCCCAGGAGACGCTAGGGCGACACGGGGAGCGAGCCCCGCCGCCGCCGCCGCCGCCGCTTTCTCCTCCTCTCTCCCGACCCACTCCCCGCGGGGGGCACGAAGCCCCCCGAGGGGAAGCGGCCCACCCGCCCCGTATCTCTTCTCCTCCCGGTCCCCTAGCGGGCATCCCGGCACGCCCCCCGGGCGGGCCTGCAAAGCCGGGAAGGGTCGGCGGAACCCGAGAGGAGGAGGGCGGCCGAGCGGCCAAGTCGGGGCACAGGCCGGTGCGGGTGGAGGGTGGCGGGGCGGAGGCGGGGTGGGGCCCGCTCTCGAGGACCCCGAGGCCCTGCCGTGCCCCGCCCACCCCCGCCACCGACACGCCCACCCCCCGTTTGTGGGCCGGCACGGGAGCCAGCGGAGGGGCGGCGGGCGAGGGCCGTGGGGGCGGGGTGGTGTCGGTCAGGAAGCGCCGCGACCCGCCCGTCTCTCGGCTTCCCGGGCCGGGAGGGCCGCCGGCTGGGCCCCTGGGACGGGCCTCCTGGCGCGGGTGTGCACGCGCCCGTGTGTCCCTGGGCCCCGCGCTCGGCGCGCGCAAAAGAGAGGAGGCACAAAAGCCTACAGCACCCGGTATTCCCAGGCGGTCTCCCATCCAAGTACTAACCAGGCCCGACCCTGCTTAGCTTCCGAGATCAGACGAGATCGGGCGCGTTCAGGGTGGTATGGCCGTAGACGTCAGCGGCCGCCGCCGCTCGCCCTAAGAGCCTGCTCGGCCGCCCTACTCGCCGCAGCCGCCCCAGGCGCCGCAGCCAGCCGCCAGCTTTCGCCACCCAGCCACGGCCCGACCCGGCCAAGGGTGCGGGTCGGGCCGCGCGGGCCCAGGAGTCGGTCGGGCCTCGGACAAGGCAGGCAGGTGGCGGCGACCCGAGCGGAAGGCAGGCGGTCCGGCAAGCGGGGAGCCCTGCCGCCCGCCCACCCGCTGCCCTTCCTCCGAAGCCCCCAGGCCCCCTCGGCCCGGCCGGGACCCGCCTGTCCCCTGCTGACCCCAAGCACCCGGCGCGAGGAGGGACCCCGGGCCGTGTGCTTCCGGCCGCATCTGGCCGCGCGACCGGGGCCTCTCCCGCTGCCCCCCACCCCCTCGCATCCCCCCACCCGCCCGCCACCCCCGTGGCCCGCCCTTCCCCTGGCCACGCCTCCCGTCGCCTCGCCTGCCTCCGCCGGGCCCCGCGGCCCCCCAGTCCCTCCCTGCTTTAGCCTCCGGTCGCCCTGCCGGCCGGCCGTGGCCCCCCTGGGCCCCGCGGGACTCGGATAGACCGCGGCGCGCCGCTGCGCGTCGGGCTCGTCCTAGGTGCCCCCGAGGCCCCCGGGTGCTTCCGACCCCCACTCCCGAGCCCGCGTCCCGGCGACGGCGGCCACCGGGGAGCCACGGCGCGCGCCGGCGGGGGACGTCCTGCCCACTGGCCGGTCAGGATCGCACGCCCGCTGGGGGTGCGGGTGGGGCTCCACTCCCAGGACGTGGCCTCGGAGCCGGGGGACTCCCGAGAGGCCCCGCGCGCGCGCCAGGGGGCGCTCCACCTGGCAGGAATGTCCGGGGCCAGGGCCGTGGGGCGGGCGCCGAGGCCCGGCTGCCCAGCTCCCGCGCGCGCTGTCCCGACGGGCGAACGGCAGGGCGGCACGTGGCTGGGGACGGCGACCGGGGCGGCGGCGGCGGCGGGGGCGGGCGGCCCAGACGCCAACCGCACCTCACGCCCGGCTGGCTGTGGGCAGGCTGCCCCGGGCCCTGGCCGTCCGGAGCCGACGGCCTGCAGGGCGTGCGTCGCCCTCCCCGCCCCGCACCCCGCCACGCCTCCGGCTCCACCCACGGACCACCGCATCCGGCCCAGGGCCCCGGCACGCCCCTCGGCGGACCCCCCTCCCCGGGAGGCCGGCTCCGCCGGCCCTGGCTCCTGAGGGTCTGCGTGTCCTCAAGGTCCCTCTCCCTGCCTCGGCACCCGCTATCCTCATCGACCCTGCCCCGCCCCGCCCCGCCCCGCCCTGCCCCCCGGAACTCGGAGACCGAGGCCGGCTAGTGGGCCGAGACGCCGCTTTCTCCTCCTCTCTCCCGACCCACTCCCCGCGGGGGGCACGAAGCCCCCCGAGGGGAAGCGGCCCACCCGCCCCGTATCTCTTCTCCTCCCGGTCCCCTAGCGGGCATCCCGGCACGCCCCCCGGGCGGGCCTGCAAAGCCGGGAAGGGTCGGCGGAACCCGAGAGGAGGAGGGCGGCCGAGCGGCCAAGTCGGGGCACAGGCCGGTGCGGGTGGAGGGTGGCGGGGCGGAGGCGGGGTGGGGGCGGCTCTCGAGGGCCCCCTGAGCCAAGGGCGTGCACCCGCCGGACGAGGACGCGGCTCCCGCGCCCAGGAGACGCTAGGGCGACACGGGGAGCGAGCCCCGCCGCCGCCGCCGCCGCCGCTTTCTCCTCCTCTCTCCCGACCCACTCCCCGCGGGGGGCACGAAGCCCCCCGAGGGGAAGCGGCCCACCCGCCCCGTATCTCTTCTCCTCCCGGTCCCCTAGCGGGCATCCCGGCACGCCCCCCGGGCGGGCCTGCAAAGCCGGGAAGGGTCGGCGGAACCCGAGAGGAGGAGGGCGGCCGAGCGGCCAAGTCGGGGCACAGGCCGGTGCGGGTGGAGGGTGGCGGGGCGGAGGCGGGGTGGGGCCCGCTCTCGAGGACCCCGAGGCCCTGCCGTGCCCCGCCCACCCCCGCCACCGACACGCCCACCCCCCGTTTGTGGGCCGGCACGGGAGCCAGCGGAGGGGCGGCGGGCGAGGGCCGTGGGGGCGGGGTGGTGTCGGTCAGGAAGCGCCGCGACCCGCCCGTCTCTCGGCTTCCCGGGCCGGGAGGGCCGCCGGCTGGGCCCCTGGGACGGGCCTCCTGGCGCGGGTGTGCACGCGCCCGTGTGTCCCTGGGCCCCGCGCTCGGCGCGCGCAAAAGAGAGGAGGCACAAAAGCCTACAGCACCCGGTATTCCCAGGCGGTCTCCCATCCAAGTACTAACCAGGCCCGACCCTGCTTAGCTTCCGAGATCAGACGAGATCGGGCGCGTTCAGGGTGGTATGGCCGTAGACGTCAGCGGCCGCCGCCGCTCGCCCTAAGAGCCTGCTCGGCCGCCCTACTCGCCGCAGCCGCCCCAGGCGCCGCAGCCAGCCGCCAGCTTTCGCCACCCAGCCACGGCCCGACCCGGCCAAGGGTGCGGGTCGGGCCGCGCGGGCCCAGGAGTCGGTCGGGCCTCGGACAAGGCAGGCAGGTGGCGGCGACCCGAGCGGAAGGCAGGCGGTCCGGCAAGCGGGGAGCCCTGCCGCCCGCCCACCCGCTGCCCTTCCTCCGAAGCCCCCAGGCCCCCTCGGCCCGGCCGGGACCCGCCTGTCCCCTGCTGACCCCAAGCACCCGGCGCGAGGAGGGACCCCGGGCCGTGTGCTTCCGGCCGCATCTGGCCGCGCGACCGGGGCCTCTCCCGCTGCCCCCCACCCCCTCGCATCCCCCCACCCGCCCGCCACCCCCGTGGCCCGCCCTTCCCCTGGCCACGCCTCCCGTCGCCTCGCCTGCCTCCGCCGGGCCCCGCGGCCCCCCAGTCCCTCCCTGCTTTAGCCTCCGGTCGCCCTGCCGGCCGGCCGTGGCCCCCCTGGGCCCCGCGGGACTCGGATAGACCGCGGCGCGCCGCTGCGCGTCGGGCTCGTCCTAGGTGCCCCCGAGGCCCCCGGGTGCTTCCGACCCCCACTCCCGAGCCCGCGTCCCGGCGACGGCGGCCACCGGGGAGCCACGGCGCGCGCCGGCGGGGGACGTCCTGCCCACTGGCCGGTCAGGATCGCACGCCCGCTGGGGGTGCGGGTGGGGCTCCACTCCCAGGACGTGGCCTCGGAGCCGGGGGACTCCCGAGAGGCCCCGCGCGCGCGCCAGGGGGCGCTCCACCTGGCAGGAATGTCCGGGGCCAGGGCCGTGGGGCGGGCGCCGAGGCCCGGCTGCCCAGCTCCCGCGCGCGCTGTCCCGACGGGCGAACGGCAGGGCGGCACGTGGCTGGGGACGGCGACCGGGGCGGCGGCGGCGGCGGGGGCGGGCGGCCCAGACGCCAACCGCACCTCACGCCCGGCTGGCTGTGGGCAGGCTGCCCCGGGCCCTGGCCGTCCGGAGCCGACGGCCTGCAGGGCGTGCGTCGCCCTCCCCGCCCCGCACCCCGCCACGCCTCCGGCTCCACCCACGGACCACCGCATCCGGCCCAGGGCCCCGGCACGCCCCTCGGCGGACCCCCCTCCCCGGGAGGCCGGCTCCGCCGGCCCTGGCTCCTGAGGGTCTGCGTGTCCTCAAGGTCCCTCTCCCTGCCTCGGCACCCGCTATCCTCATCGACCCTGCCCCGCCCCGCCCCGCCCCGCCCTGCCCCCCGGAACTCGGAGACCGAGGCCGGCTAGTGGGCCGAGACGCCGCTTTCTCCTCCTCTCTCCCGACCCACTCCCCGCGGGGGGCACGAAGCCCCCCGAGGGGAAGCGGCCCACCCGCCCCGTATCTCTTCTCCTCCCGGTCCCCTAGCGGGCATCCCGGCACGCCCCCCGGGCGGGCCTGCAAAGCCGGGAAGGGTCGGCGGAACCCGAGAGGAGGAGGGCGGCCGAGCGGCCAAGTCGGGGCACAGGCCGGTGCGGGTGGAGGGTGGCGGGGCGGAGGCGGGGTGGGGGCGGCTCTCGAGGGCCCCCTGAGCCAAGGGCGTGCACCCGCCGGACGAGGACGCGGCTCCCGCGCCCAGGAGACGCTAGGGCGACACGGGGAGCGAGCCCCGCCGCCGCCGCCGCCGCCGCTTTCTCCTCCTCTCTCCCGACCCACTCCCCGCGGGGGGCACGAAGCCCCCCGAGGGGAAGCGGCCCACCCGCCCCGTATCTCTTCTCCTCCCGGTCCCCTAGCGGGCATCCCGGCACGCCCCCGGGCGGGCCTGCAAAGCCGGGAAGGGTCGGCGGAACCCGAGAGGAGGAGGGCGGCCGAGCGGCCAAGTCGGGGCACAGGCCGGTGCGGGTGGAGGGTGGCGGGGCGGAGGCGGGGTGGGGGCCGCTCTCGAGGACCCCGAGGCCCTGCCGTGCCCCGCCCACCCCCGCCACCGACACGCCCACCCCCCGTTTGTGGGCCGGCACGGGAGCCAGCGGAGGGGCGGCGGGCGAGGGCCGTGGGGGCGGGGTGGTGTCGGTCAGGAAGCGCCGCGACCCGCCCGTCTCTCGGCTTCCCGGGCCGGGAGGGCCGCCGGCTGGGCCCCTGGGACGGGCCTCCTGGCGCGGGTGTGCACGCGCCCGTGTGTCCCTGGGCCCCGCGCTCGGCGCGCGCAAAAGAGAGGAGGCACAAAAGCCTACAGCACCCGGTATTCCCAGGCGGTCTCCCATCCAAGTACTAACCAGGCCCGACCCTGCTTAGCTTCCGAGATCAGACGAGATCGGGCGCGTTCAGGGTGGTATGGCCGTAGACGTCAGCGGCCGCCGCCGCTCGCCCTAAGAGCCTGCTCGGCCGCCCTACTCGCCGCAGCCGCCCCAGGCGCCGCAGCCAGCCGCCAGCTTTCGCCACCCAGCCACGGCCCGACCCGGCCAAGGGTGCGGGTCGGGCCGCGCGGGCCCAGGAGTCGGTCGGGCCTCGGACAAGGCAGGCAGGTGGCGGCGACCCGAGCGGAAGGCAGGCGGTCCGGCAAGCGGGGAGCCCTGCCGCCCGCCCACCCGCTGCCCTTCCTCCGAAGCCCCCAGGCCCCCTCGGCCCGGCCGGGACCCGCCTGTCCCCTGCTGACCCCAAGCACCCGGCGCGAGGAGGGACCCCGGGCCGTGTGCTTCCGGCCGCATCTGGCCGCGCGACCGGGGCCTCTCCCGCTGCCCCCCACCCCCTCGCATCCCCCCACCCGCCCGCCACCCCCGTGGCCCGCCCTTCCCCTGGCCACGCCTCCCGTCGCCTCGCCTGCCTCCGCCGGGCCCCGCGGCCCCCCAGTCCCTCCCTGCTTTAGCCTCCGGTCGCCCTGCCGGCCGGCCGTGGCCCCCCTGGGCCCCGCGGGACTCGGATAGACCGCGGCGCGCCGCTGCGCGTCGGGCTCGTCCTAGGTGCCCCCGAGGCCCCCGGGTGCTTCCGACCCCCACTCCCGAGCCCGCGTCCCGGCGACGGCGGCCACCGGGGAGCCACGGCGCGCGCCGGCGGGGGACGTCCTGCCCACTGGCCGGTCAGGATCGCACGCCCGCTGGGGGTGCGGGTGGGGCTCCACTCCCAGGACGTGGCCTCGGAGCCGGGGGACTCCCGAGAGGCCCCGCGCGCGCGCCAGGGGGCGCTCCACCTGGCAGGAATGTCCGGGGCCAGGGCCGTGGGGCGGGCGCCGAGGCCCGGCTGCCCAGCTCCCGCGCGCGCTGTCCCGACGGGCGAACGGCAGGGCGGCACGTGGCTGGGGACGGCGACCGGGGCGGCGGCGGCGGCGGGGGCGGGCGGCCCAGACGCCAACCGCACCTCACGCCCGGCTGGCTGTGGGCAGGCTGCCCCGGGCCCTGGCCGTCCGGAGCCGACGGCCTGCAGGGCGTGCGTCGCCCTCCCCGCCCCGCACCCCGCCACGCCTCCGGCTCCACCCACGGACCACCGCATCCGGCCCCGGGCCCCGGCACGCCCCTCGGCGGACCCCCCTCCCCGGGAGGCCGGCTCCGCCGGCCCTGGCTCCTGAGGGTCTGCGTGTCCTCAAGGTCCCTCTCCCTGCCTCGGCACCCTCTATCCTCATCGACCCTGCCCCGCCCCGCCCCGCCCCGCCCCGCCCCCCGGAACTCGGAGACCGAGGCCGGCTTGTGGGCCGAGACGCCGCTTTCTCCTCCTCTCTCCCGACCCACTCCCCGCGGGGGGCACGAAGCCCCCCGAGGGGAAGCGGCCCACCCGCCCCGTATCTCTTCTCCTCCCGGTCCCCTAGCGGGCATCCCGGCACGCCCCCCGGGCGGGCCTGCAAAGCCGGGAAGGGTCGGCGGAACCCGAGAGGAGGAGGGCGGCCGAGCGGCCAAGTCGGGGCACAGGCCGGTGCGGGTGGAGGGTAGCGGGGCGGAGGCGGGGTGGGGGCGGCTCTCGAGGGCCCCCTGAGCCAAGGGCGTGCACCCGCCGGACGAGGACGCGGCTCCCGCGCCCAGGAGACGCTAGGGCGACACGGGGAGCGAGCCCCGCCGCCGCCGCCGCCGCCGCTTTCTCCTCCTCTCTCCCGACCCACTCCCCGCGGGGGGCACGAAGCCCCCCGTGGGGAAGCGGCCCACCCGCCCCGTATCTCTTCTCCTCCCGGACCCCTAGCGGGCATCCCGGCACGCCCCCCGGGCGGGCCTGCAAAGCCGGGAAGGGTCGGCGGAACCCGAGAGGAGGAGGGCGGCCGAGCGGCCAAGTCGGGGCACAGGCCGGTGCGGGTGGAGGGTGGCGGGGCGGAGGCGGGGTGGGGGCGGCTCTCGAGGGCCCCCTGAGCCAAGGGCGTGCACCCGCCGGACGAGGACGCGGCTCCCGCGCCCAGGAGACGCTAGGGCGACACGGGGAGCGAGCCCCGCCGCCGCCGCCGCCGCCGCTTTCTCCTCCTCTCTCCCGACCCACTCCCCGCGGGGGGCACGAAGCCCCCCGAGGGGAAGCGGCCCACCCGCCCCGTATCTCTTCTCCTCCCGGTCCCCTAGCGGGCATCCCGGCACGCCCCCCGGGCGGGCCTGCAAAGCCGGGAAGGGTCGGCGGAACCCGAGAGGAGGAGGGCGGCCGAGCGGCCAAGTCGGGGCACAGGCCGGTGCGGGTGGAGGGTGGCGGGGCGGAGGCGGGGTGGGGCCCGCTCTCGAGGACCCCGAGGCCCTGCCGTGCCCCGCCCACCCCCGCCACCGACACGCCCACCCCCCGTTTGTGGGCCGGCACGGGAGCCAGCGGAGGGGCGGCGGGCGAGGGCCGTGGGGGCGGGGTGGTGTCGGTCAGGAAGCGCCGCGACCCGCCCGTCTCTCGGCTTCCCGGGCCGGGAGGGCCGCCGGCTGGGCCCCTGGGACGGGCCTCCTGGCGCGGGTGTGCACGCGCCCGTGTGTCCCTGGGCCCCGCGCTCGGCGCGCGCAAAAGAGAGGAGGCACAAAAGCCTACAGCACCCGGTATTCCCAGGCGGTCTCCCATCCAAGTACTAACCAGGCCCGACCCTGCTTAGCTTCCGAGATCAGACGAGATCGGGCGCGTTCAGGGTGGTATGGCCGTAGACGTCAGCGGCCGCCGCCGCTCGCCCTAAGAGCCTGCTCGGCCGCCCTACTCGCCGCAGCCGCCCCAGGCGCCGCAGCCAGCCGCCAGCTTTCGCCACCCAGCCACGGCCCGACCCGGCCAAGGGTGCGGGTCGGGCCGCGCGGGCCCAGGAGTCGGTCGGGCCTCGGACAAGGCAGGCAGGTGGCGGCGACCCGAGCGGAAGGCAGGCGGTCCGGCAAGCGGGGAGCCCTGCCGCCCGCCCACCCGCTGCCCTTCCTCCGAAGCCCCCAGGCCCCCTCGGCCCGGCCGGGACCCGCCTGTCCCCTGCTGACCCCAAGCACCCGGCGCGAGGAGGGACCCCGGGCCGTGTGCTTCCGGCCGCATCTGGCCGCGCGACCGGGGCCTCTCCCGCTGCCCCCCACCCCCTCGCATCCCCCCACCCGCCCGCCACCCCCGTGGCCCGCCCTTCCCCTGGCCACGCCTCCCGTCGCCTCGCCTGCCTCCGCCGGGCCCCGCGGCCCCCCAGTCCCTCCCTGCTTTAGCCTCCGGTCGCCCTGCCGGCCGGCCGTGGCCCCCCTGGGCCCCGCGGGACTCGGATAGACCGCGGCGCGCCGCTGCGCGTCGGGCTCGTCCTAGGTGCCCCCGAGGCCCCCGGGTGCTTCCGACCCCCACTCCCGAGCCCGCGTCCCGGCGACGGCGGCCACCGGGGAGCCACGGCGCGCGCCGGCGGGGGACGTCCTGCCCACTGGCCGGTCAGGATCGCACGCCCGCTGGGGGTGCGGGTGGGGCTCCACTCCCAGGACGTGGCCTCGGAGCCGGGGGACTCCCGAGAGGCCCCGCGCGCGCGCCAGGGGGCGCTCCACCTGGCAGGAATGTCCGGGGCCAGGGCCGTGGGGCGGGCGCCGAGGCCCGGCTGCCCAGCTCCCGCGCGCGCTGTCCCGACGGGCGAACGGCAGGGCGGCACGTGGCTGGGGACGGCGACCGGGGCGGCGGCGGCGGCGGGGGCGGGCGGCCCAGACGCCAACCGCACCTCACGCCCGGCTGGCTGTGGGCAGGCTGCCCCGGGCCCTGGCCGTCCGGAGCCGACGGCCTGCAGGGCGTGCGTCGCCCTCCCCGCCCCGCACCCCGCCACGCCTCCGGCTCCACCCACGGACCACCGCATCCGGCCCAGGGCCCCGGCACGCCCCTCGGCGGACCCCCCTCCCCGGGAGGCCGGCTCCGCCGGCCCTGGCTCCTGAGGGTCTGCGTGTCCTCAAGGTCCCTCTCCCTGCCTCGGCACCCGCTATCCTCATCGACCCTGCCCCGCCCCGCCCCGCCCCGCCCTGCCCCCCGGAACTCGGAGACCGAGGCCGGCTAGTGGGCCGAGACGCCGCTTTCTCCTCCTCTCTCCCGACCCACTCCCCGCGGGGGGCACGAAGCCCCCCGAGGGGAAGCGGCCCACCCGCCCCGTATCTCTTCTCCTCCCGGTCCCCTAGCGGGCATCCCGGCACGCCCCCCGGGCGGGCCTGCAAAGCCGGGAAGGGTCGGCGGAACCCGAGAGGAGGAGGGCGGCCGAGCGGCCAAGTCGGGGCACAGGCCGGTGCGGGTGGAGGGTGGCGGGGCGGAGGCGGGGTGGGGGCGGCTCTCGAGGGCCCCCTGAGCCAAGGGCGTGCACCCGCCGGACGAGGACGCGGCTCCCGCGCCCAGGAGACGCTAGGGCGACACGGGGAGCGAGCCCCGCCGCCGCCGCCGCCGCCGCTTTCTCCTCCTCTCTCCCGACCCACTCCCCGCGGGGGGCACGAAGCCCCCCGAGGGGAAGCGGCCCACCCGCCCCGTATCTCTTCTCCTCCCGGTCCCCTAGCGGGCATCCCGGCACGCCCCCCGGGCGGGCCTGCAAAGCCGGGAAGGGTCGGCGGAACCCGAGAGGAGGAGGGCGGCCGAGCGGCCAAGTCGGGGCACAGGCCGGTGCGGGTGGAGGGTGGCGGGGCGGAGGCGGGGTGGGGCCCGCTCTCGAGGACCCCGAGGCCCTGCCGTGCCCCGCCCACCCCCGCCACCGACACGCCCACCCCCCGTTTGTGGGCCGGCACGGGAGCCAGCGGAGGGGCGGCGGGCGAGGGCCGTGGGGGCGGGGTGGTGTCGGTCAGGAAGCGCCGCGACCCGCCCGTCTCTCGGCTTCCCGGGCCGGGAGGGCCGCCGGCTGGGCCCCTGGGACGGGCCTCCTGGCGCGGGTGTGCACGCGCCCGTGTGTCCCTGGGCCCCGCGCTCGGCGCGCGCAAAAGAGAGGAGGCACAAAAGCCTACAGCACCCGGTATTCCCAGGCGGTCTCCCATCCAAGTACTAACCAGGCCCGACCCTGCTTAGCTTCCGAGATCAGACGAGATCGGGCGCGTTCAGGGTGGTATGGCCGTAGACGTCAGCGGCCGCCGCCGCTCGCCCTAAGAGCCTGCTCGGCCGCCCTACTCGCCGCAGCCGCCCCAGGCGCCGCAGCCAGCCGCCAGCTTTCGCCACCCAGCCACGGCCCGACCCGGCCAAGGGTGCGGGTCGGGCCGCGCGGGCCCAGGAGTCGGTCGGGCCTCGGACAAGGCAGGCAGGTGGCGGCGACCCGAGCGGAAGGCAGGCGGTCCGGCAAGCGGGGAGCCCTGCCGCCCGCCCACCCGCTGCCCTTCCTCCGAAGCCCCCAGGCCCCCTCGGCCCGGCCGGGACCCGCCTGTCCCCTGCTGACCCCAAGCACCCGGCGCGAGGAGGGACCCCGGGCCGTGTGCTTCCGGCCGCATCTGGCCGCGCGACCGGGGCCTCTCCCGCTGCCCCCCACCCCCTCGCATCCCCCCACCCGCCCGCCACCCCCGTGGCCCGCCCTTCCCCTGGCCACGCCTCCCGTCGCCTCGCCTGCCTCCGCCGGGCCCCGCGGCCCCCCAGTCCCTCCCTGCTTTAGCCTCCGGTCGCCCTGCCGGCCGGCCGTGGCCCCCCTGGGCCCCGCGGGACTCGGATAGACCGCGGCGCGCCGCTGCGCGTCGGGCTCGTCCTAGGTGCCCCCGAGGCCCCCGGGTGCTTCCGACCCCCACTCCCGAGCCCGCGTCCCGGCGACGGCGGCCACCGGGGAGCCACGGCGCGCGCCGGCGGGGGACGTCCTGCCCACTGGCCGGTCAGGATCGCACGCCCGCTGGGGGTGCGGGTGGGGCTCCACTCCCAGGACGTGGCCTCGGAGCCGGGGGACTCCCGAGAGGCCCCGCGCGCGCGCCAGGGGGCGCTCCACCTGGCAGGAATGTCCGGGGCCAGGGCCGTGGGGCGGGCGCCGAGGCCCGGCTGCCCAGCTCCCGCGCGCGCTGTCCCGACGGGCGAACGGCAGGGCGGCACGTGGCTGGGGACGGCGACCGGGGCGGCGGCGGCGGCGGGGGCGGGCGGCCCAGACGCCAACCGCACCTCACGCCCGGCTGGCTGTGGGCAGGCTGCCCCGGGCCCTGGCCGTCCGGAGCCGACGGCCTGCAGGGCGTGCGTCGCCCTCCCCGCCCCGCACCCCGCCACGCCTCCGGCTCCACCCACGGACCACCGCATCCGGCCCAGGGCCCCGGCACGCCCCTCGGCGGACCCCCCTCCCCGGGAGGCCGGCTCCGCCGGCCCTGGCTCCTGAGGGTCTGCGTGTCCTCAAGGTCCCTCTCCCTGCCTCGGCACCCGCTATCCTCATCGACCCTGCCCCGCCCCGCCCCGCCCCGCCCTGCCCCCCGGAACTCGGAGACCGAGGCCGGCTAGTGGGCCGAGACGCCGCTTTCTCCTCCTCTCTCCCGACCCACTCCCCGCGGGGGGCACGAAGCCCCCCGAGGGGAAGCGGCCCACCCGCCCCGTATCTCTTCTCCTCCCGGTCCCCTAGCGGGCATCCCGGCACGCCCCCCGGGCGGGCCTGCAAAGCCGGGAAGGGTCGGCGGAACCCGAGAGGAGGAGGGCGGCCGAGCGGCCAAGTCGGGGCACAGGCCGGTGCGGGTGGAGGGTGGCGGGGCGGAGGCGGGGTGGGGGCGGCTCTCGAGGGCCCCCTGAGCCAAGGGCGTGCACCCGCCGGACGAGGACGCGGCTCCCGCGCCCAGGAGACGCTAGGGCGACACGGGGAGCGAGCCCCGCCGCCGCCGCCGCCGCCGCTTTCTCCTCCTCTCTCCCGACCCACTCCCCGCGGGGGGCACGAAGCCCCCCGAGGGGAAGCGGCCCACCCGCCCCGTATCTCTTCTCCTCCCGGTCCCCTAGCGGGCATCCCGGCACGCCCCCCGGGCGGGCCTGCAAAGCCGGGAAGGGTCGGCGGAACCCGAGAGGAGGAGGGCGGCCGAGCGGCCAAGTCGGGGCACAGGCCGGTGCGGGTGGAGGGTGGCGGGGCGGAGGCGGGGTGGGGCCCGCTCTCGAGGACCCCGAGGCCCTGCCGTGCCCCGCCCACCCCCGCCACCGACACGCCCACCCCCCGTTTGTGGGCCGGCACGGGAGCCAGCGGAGGGGCGGCGGGCGAGGGCCGTGGGGGCGGGGTGGTGTCGGTCAGGAAGCGCCGCGACCCGCCCGTCTCTCGGCTTCCCGGGCCGGGAGGGCCGCCGGCTGGGCCCCTGGGACGGGCCTCCTGGCGCGGGTGTGCACGCGCCCGTGTGTCCCTGGGCCCCGCGCTCGGCGCGCGCAAAAGAGAGGAGGCACAAAAGCCTACAGCACCCGGTATTCCCAGGCGGTCTCCCATCCAAGTACTAACCAGGCCCGACCCTGCTTAGCTTCCGAGATCAGACGAGATCGGGCGCGTTCAGGGTGGTATGGCCGTAGACGTCAGCGGCCGCCGCCGCTCGCCCTAAGAGCCTGCTCGGCCGCCCTACTCGCCGCAGCCGCCCCAGGCGCCGCAGCCAGCCGCCAGCTTTCGCCACCCAGCCACGGCCCGACCCGGCCAAGGGTGCGGGTCGGGCCGCGCGGGCCCAGGAGTCGGTCGGGCCTCGGACAAGGCAGGCAGGTGGCGGCGACCCGAGCGGAAGGCAGGCGGTCCGGCAAGCGGGGAGCCCTGCCGCCCGCCCACCCGCTGCCCTTCCTCCGAAGCCCCCAGGCCCCCTCGGCCCGGCCGGGACCCGCCTGTCCCCTGCTGACCCCAAGCACCCGGCGCGAGGAGGGACCCCGGGCCGTGTGCTTCCGGCCGCATCTGGCCGCGCGACCGGGGCCTCTCCCGCTGCCCCCCACCCCCTCGCATCCCCCCACCCGCCCGCCACCCCCGTGGCCCGCCCTTCCCCTGGCCACGCCTCCCGTCGCCTCGCCTGCCTCCGCCGGGCCCCGCGGCCCCCCAGTCCCTCCCTGCTTTAGCCTCCGGTCGCCCTGCCGGCCGGCCGTGGCCCCCCTGGGCCCCGCGGGACTCGGATAGACCGGGGCGCGCCGCTGCGCGTCGGGCTCGTCCTAGGTGCCCCCGAGGCCCCCGGGTGCTTCCGACCCCCACTCCCGAGCCCGCGTCCCGGCGACGGCGGCCACCGGGGAGCCACGGCGCGCGCCGGCGGGGGACGTCCTGCCCACTGGCCGGTCAGGATCGCACGCCCGCTGGGGGTGCGGGTGGGGCTCCACTCCCAGGACGTGGCCTCGGAGCCGGGGGACTCCCGAGAGGCCCCGCGCGCGCGCCAGGGGGCGCTCCACCTGGCAGGAATGTCCGGGGCCAGGGCCGTGGGGCGGGCGCCGAGGCCCGGCTGCCCAGCTCCCGCGCGCGCTGTCCCGACGGGCGAACGGCAGGGCGGCACGTGGCTGGGGACGGCGACCGGGGCGGCGGCGGCGGCGGGGGCGGGCGGCCCAGACGCCAACCGCACCTCACGCCCGGCTGGCTGTGGGCAGGCTGCCCCGGGCCCTGGCCGTCCGGAGCCGACGGCCTGCAGGGCGTGCGTCGCCCTCCCCGCCCCGCACCCCGCCACGCCTCCGGCTCCACCCACGGACCACCGCATCCGGCCCAGGGCCCCGGCACGCCCCTCGGCGGACCCCCCTCCCCGGGAGGCCGGCTCCGCCGGCCCTGGCTCCTGAGGGTCTGCGTGTCCTCAAGGTCCCTCTCCCTGCCTCGGCACCCGCTATCCTCATCGACCCTGCCCCGCCCCGCCCCGCCCCGCCCTGCCCCCCGGAACTCGGAGACCGAGGCCGGCTAGTGGGCCGAGACGCCGCTTTCTCCTCCTCTCTCCCGACCCACTCCCCGCGGGGGGCACGAAGCCCCCCGAGGGGAAGCGGCCCACCCGCCCCGTATCTCTTCTCCTCCCGGTCCCCTAGCGGGCATCCCGGCACGCCCCCCGGGCGGGCCTGCAAAGCCGGGAAGGGTCGGCGGAACCCGAGAGGAGGAGGGCGGCCGAGCGGCCAAGTCGGGGCACAGGCCGGTGCGGGTGGAGGGTGGCGGGGCGGAGGCGGGGTGGGGGCGGCTCTCGAGGGCCCCCTGAGCCAAGGGCGTGCACCCGCCGGACGAGGACGCGGCTCCCGCGCCCAGGAGACGCTAGGGCGACACGGGGAGCGAGCCCCGCCGCCGCCGCCGCCGCCGCTTTCTCCTCCTCTCTCCCGACCCACTCCCCGCGGGGGGCACGAAGCCCCCCGAGGGGAAGCGGCCCACCCGCCCCGTATCTCTTCTCCTCCCGGTCCCCTAGCGGGCATCCCGGCACGCCCCCCGGGCGGGCCTGCAAAGCCGGGAAGGGTCGGCGGAACCCGAGAGGAGGAGGGCGGCCGAGCGGCCAAGTCGGGGCACAGGCCGGTGCGGGTGGAGGGTGGCGGGGCGGAGGCGGGGTGGGGCCCGCTCTCGAGGACCCCGAGGCCCTGCCGTGCCCCGCCCACCCCCGCCACCGACACGCCCACCCCCCGTTTGTGGGCCGGCACGGGAGCCAGCGGAGGGGCGGCGGGCGAGGGCCGTGGGGGCGGGGTGGTGTCGGTCAGGAAGCGCCGCGACCCGCCCGTCTCTCGGCTTCCCGGGCCGGGAGGGCCGCCGGCTGGGCCCCTGGGACGGGCCTCCTGGCGCGGGTGTGCACGCGCCCGTGTGTCCCTGGGCCCCGCGCTCGGCGCGCGCAAAAGAGAGGAGGCACAAAAGCCTACAGCACCCGGTATTCCCAGGCGGTCTCCCATCCAAGTACTAACCAGGCCCGACCCTGCTTAGCTTCCGAGATCAGACGAGATCGGGCGCGTTCAGGGTGGTATGGCCGTAGACGTCAGCGGCCGCCGCCGCTCGCCCTAAGAGCCTGCTCGGCCGCCCTACTCGCCGCAGCCGCCCCAGGCGCCGCAGCCAGCCGCCAGCTTTCGCCACCCAGCCACGGCCCGACCCGGCCAAGGGTGCGGGTCGGGCCGCGCGGGCCCAGGAGTCGGTCGGGCCTCGGACAAGGCAGGCAGGTGGCGGCGACCCGAGCGGAAGGCAGGCGGTCCGGCAAGCGGGGAGCCCTGCCGCCCGCCCACCCGCTGCCCTTCCTCCGAAGCCCCCAGGCCCCCTCGGCCCGGCCGGGACCCGCCTGTCCCCTGCTGACCCCAAGCACCCGGCGCGAGGAGGGACCCCGGGCCGTGTGCTTCCGGCCGCATCTGGCCGCGCGACCGGGGCCTCTCCCGCTGCCCCCCACCCCCTCGCATCCCCCCACCCGCCCGCCACCCCCGTGGCCCGCCCTTCCCCTGGCCACGCCTCCCGTCGCCTCGCCTGCCTCCGCCGGGCCCCGCGGCCCCCCAGTCCCTCCCTGCTTTAGCCTCCGGTCGCCCTGCCGGCCGGCCGTGGCCCCCCTGGGCCCCGCGGGACTCGGATAGACCGCGGCGCGCCGCTGCGCGTCGGGCTCGTCCTAGGTGCCCCCGAGGCCCCCGGGTGCTTCCGACCCCCACTCCCGAGCCCGCGTCCCGGCGACGGCGGCCACCGGGGAGCCACGGCGCGCGCCGGCGGGGGACGTCCTGCCCACTGGCCGGTCAGGATCGCACGCCCGCTGGGGGTGCGGGTGGGGCTCCACTCCCAGGACGTGGCCTCGGAGCCGGGGGACTCCCGAGAGGCCCCGCGCGCGCGCCAGGGGGCGCTCCACCTGGCAGGAATGTCCGGGGCCAGGGCCGTGGGGCGGGCGCCGAGGCCCGGCTGCCCAGCTCCCGCGCGCGCTGTCCCGACGGGCGAACGGCAGGGCGGCACGTGGCTGGGGACGGCGACCGGGGCGGCGGCGGCGGCGGGGGCGGGCGGCCCAGACGCCAACCGCACCTCACGCCCGGCTGGCTGTGGGCAGGCTGCCCCGGGCCCTGGCCGTCCGGAGCCGACGGCCTGCAGGGCGTGCGTCGCCCTCCCCGCCCCGCACCCCGCCACGCCTCCGGCTCCACCCACGGACCACCGCATCCGGCCCAGGGCCCCGGCACGCCCCTCGGCGGACCCCCCTCCCCGGGAGGCCGGCTCCGCCGGCCCTGGCTCCTGAGGGTCTGCGTGTCCTCAAGGTCCCTCTCCCTGCCTCGGCACCCGCTATCCTCATCGACCCTGCCCCGCCCCGCCCCGCCCCGCCCTGCCCCCCGGAACTCGGAGACCGAGGCCGGCTAGTGGGCCGAGACGCCGCTTTCTCCTCCTCTCTCCCGACCCACTCCCCGCGGGGGGCACGAAGCCCCCCGAGGGGAAGCGGCCCACCCGCCCCGTATCTCTTCTCCTCCCGGTCCCCTAGCGGGCATCCCGGCACGCCCCCCGGGCGGGCCTGCAAAGCCGGGAAGGGTCGGCGGAACCCGAGAGGAGGAGGGCGGCCGAGCGGCCAAGTCGGGGCACAGGCCGGTGCGGGTGGAGGGTGGCGGGGCGGAGGCGGGGTGGGGGCGGCTCTCGAGGGCCCCCTGAGCCAAGGGCGTGCACCCGCCGGACGAGGACGCGGCTCCCGCGCCCAGGAGACGCTAGGGCGACACGGGGAGCGAGCCCCGCCGCCGCCGCCGCCGCCGCTTTCTCCTCCTCTCTCCCGACCCACTCCCCGCGGGGGGCACGAAGCCCCCCGAGGGGAAGCGGCCCACCCGCCCCGTATCTCTTCTCCTCCCGGTCCCCTAGCGGGCATCCCGGCACGCCCCCCGGGCGGGCCTGCAAAGCCGGGAAGGGTCGGCGGAACCCGAGAGGAGGAGGGCGGCCGAGCGGCCAAGTCGGGGCACAGGCCGGTGCGGGTGGAGGGTGGCGGGGCGGAGGCGGGGTGGGGCCCGCTCTCGAGGACCCCGAGGCCCTGCCGTGCCCCGCCCACCCCCGCCACCGACACGCCCACCCCCCGTTTGTGGGCCGGCACGGGAGCCAGCGGAGGGGCGGCGGGCGAGGGCCGTGGGGGCGGGGTGGTGTCGGTCAGGAAGCGCCGCGACCCGCCCGTCTCTCGGCTTCCCGGGCCGGGAGGGCCGCCGGCTGGGCCCCTGGGACGGGCCTCCTGGCGCGGGTGTGCACGCGCCCGTGTGTCCCTGGGCCCCGCGCTCGGCGCGCGCAAAAGAGAGGAGGCACAAAAGCCTACAGCACCCGGTATTCCCAGGCGGTCTCCCATCCAAGTACTAACCAGGCCCGACCCTGCTTAGCTTCCGAGATCAGACGAGATCGGGCGCGTTCAGGGTGGTATGGCCGTAGACGTCAGCGGCCGCCGCCGCTCGCCCTAAGAGCCTGCTCGGCCGCCCTACTCGCCGCAGCCGCCCCAGGCGCCGCAGCCAGCCGCCAGCTTTCGCCACCCAGCCACGGCCCGACCCGGCCAAGGGTGCGGGTCGGGCCGCGCGGGCCCAGGAGTCGGTCGGGCCTCGGACAAGGCAGGCAGGTGGCGGCGACCCGAGCGGAAGGCAGGCGGTCCGGCAAGCGGGGAGCCCTGCCGCCCGCCCACCCGCTGCCCTTCCTCCGAAGCCCCCAGGCCCCCTCGGCCCGGCCGGGACCCGCCTGTCCCCTGCTGACCCCAAGCACCCGGCGCGAGGAGGGACCCCGGGCCGTGTGCTTCCGGCCGCATCTGGCCGCGCGACCGGGGCCTCTCCCGCTGCCCCCCACCCCCTCGCATCCCCCCACCCGCCCGCCACCCCCGTGGCCCGCCCTTCCCCTGGCCACGCCTCCCGTCGCCTCGCCTGCCTCCGCCGGGCCCCGCGGCCCCCCAGTCCCTCCCTGCTTTAGCCTCCGGTCGCCCTGCCGGCCGGCCGTGGCCCCCCTGGGCCCCGCGGGACTCGGATAGACCGCGGCGCGCCGCTGCGCGTCGGGCTCGTCCTAGGTGCCCCCGAGGCCCCCGGGTGCTTCCGACCCCCACTCCCGAGCCCGCGTCCCGGCGACGGCGGCCACCGGGGAGCCACGGCGCGCGCCGGCGGGGGACGTCCTGCCCACTGGCCGGTCAGGATCGCACGCCCGCTGGGGGTGCGGGTGGGGCTCCACTCCCAGGACGTGGCCTCGGAGCCGGGGGACTCCCGAGAGGCCCCGCGCGCGCGCCAGGGGGCGCTCCACCTGGCAGGAATGTCCGGGGCCAGGGCCGTGGGGCGGGCGCCGAGGCCCGGCTGCCCAGCTCCCGCGCGCGCTGTCCCGACGGGCGAACGGCAGGGCGGCACGTGGCTGGGGACGGCGACCGGGGCGGCGGCGGCGGCGGGGGCGGGCGGCCCAGACGCCAACCGCACCTCACGCCCGGCTGGCTGTGGGCAGGCTGCCCCGGGCCCTGGCCGTCCGGAGCCGACGGCCTGCAGGGCGTGCGTCGCCCTCCCCGCCCCGCACCCCGCCACGCCTCCGGCTCCACCCACGGACCACCGCATCCGGCCCAGGGCCCCGGCACGCCCCTCGGCGGACCCCCCTCCCCGGGAGGCCGGCTCCGCCGGCCCTGGCTCCTGAGGGTCTGCGTGTCCTCAAGGTCCCTCTCCCTGCCTCGGCACCCGCTATCCTCATCGACCCTGCCCCGCCCCGCCCCGCCCCGCCCTGCCCCCCGGAACTCGGAGACCGAGGCCGGCTAGTGGGCCGAGACGCCGCTTTCTCCTCCTCTCTCCCGACCCACTCCCCGCGGGGGGCACGAAGCCCCCCGAGGGGAAGCGGCCCACCCGCCCCGTATCTCTTCTCCTCCCGGTCCCCTAGCGGGCATCCCGGCACGCCCCCCGGGCGGGCCTGCAAAGCCGGGAAGGGTCGGCGGAACCCGAGAGGAGGAGGGCGGCCGAGCGGCCAAGTCGGGGCACAGGCCGGTGCGGGTGGAGGGTGGCGGGGCGGAGGCGGGGTGGGGGCGGCTCTCGAGGGCCCCCTGAGCCAAGGGCGTGCACCCGCCGGACGAGGACGCGGCTCCCGCGCCCAGGAGACGCTAGGGCGACACGGGGAGCGAGCCCCGCCGCCGCCGCCGCCGCCGCTTTCTCCTCCTCTCTCCCGACCCACTCCCCGCGGGGGGCACGAAGCCCCCCGAGGGGAAGCGGCCCACCCGCCCCGTATCTCTTCTCCTCCCGGTCCCCTAGCGGGCATCCCGGCACGCCCCCCGGGCGGGCCTGCAAAGCCGGGAAGGGTCGGCGGAACCCGAGAGGAGGAGGGCGGCCGAGCGGCCAAGTCGGGGCACAGGCCGGTGCGGGTGGAGGGTGGCGGGGCGGAGGCGGGGTGGGGCCCGCTCTCGAGGACCCCGAGGCCCTGCCGTGCCCCGCCCACCCCCGCCACCGACACGCCCACCCCCCGTTTGTGGGCCGGCACGGGAGCCAGCGGAGGGGCGGCGGGCGAGGGCCGTGGGGGCGGGGTGGTGTCGGTCAGGAAGCGCCGCGACCCGCCCGTCTCTCGGCTTCCCGGGCCGGGAGGGCCGCCGGCTGGGCCCCTGGGACGGGCCTCCTGGCGCGGGTGTGCACGCGCCCGTGTGTCCCTGGGCCCCGCGCTCGGCGCGCGCAAAAGAGAGGAGGCACAAAAGCCTACAGCACCCGGTATTCCCAGGCGGTCTCCCATCCAAGTACTAACCAGGCCCGACCCTGCTTAGCTTCCGAGATCAGACGAGATCGGGCGCGTTCAGGGTGGTATGGCCGTAGACGTCAGCGGCCGCCGCCGCTCGCCCTAAGAGCCTGCTCGGCCGCCCTACTCGCCGCAGCCGCCCCAGGCGCCGCAGCCAGCCGCCAGCTTTCGCCACCCAGCCACGGCCCGACCCGGCCAAGGGTGCGGGTCGGGCCGCGCGGGCCCAGGAGTCGGTCGGGCCTCGGACAAGGCAGGCAGGTGGCGGCGACCCGAGCGGAAGGCAGGCGGTCCGGCAAGCGGGGAGCCCTGCCGCCCGCCCACCCGCTGCCCTTCCTCCGAAGCCCCCAGGCCCCCTCGGCCCGGCCGGGACCCGCCTGTCCCCTGCTGACCCCAAGCACCCGGCGCGAGGAGGGACCCCGGGCCGTGTGCTTCCGGCCGCATCTGGCCGCGCGACCGGGGCCTCTCCCGCTGCCCCCCACCCCCTCGCATCCCCCCACCCGCCCGCCACCCCCGTGGCCCGCCCTTCCCCTGGCCACGCCTCCCGTCGCCTCGCCTGCCTCCGCCGGGCCCCGCGGCCCCCCAGTCCCTCCCTGCTTTAGCCTCCGGTCGCCCTGCCGGCCGGCCGTGGCCCCCCTGGGCCCCGCGGGACTCGGATAGACCGCGGCGCGCCGCTGCGCGTCGGGCTCGTCCTAGGTGCCCCCGAGGCCCCCGGGTGCTTCCGACCCCCACTCCCGAGCCCGCGTCCCGGCGACGGCGGCCACCGGGGAGCCACGGCGCGCGCCGGCGGGGGACGTCCTGCCCACTGGCCGGTCAGGATCGCACGCCCGCTGGGGGTGCGGGTGGGGCTCCACTCCCAGGACGTGGCCTCGGAGCCGGGGGACTCCCGAGAGGCCCCGCGCGCGCGCCAGGGGGCGCTCCACCTGGCAGGAATGTCCGGGGCCAGGGCCGTGGGGCGGGCGCCGAGGCCCGGCTGCCCAGCTCCCGCGCGCGCTGTCCCGACGGGCGAACGGCAGGGCGGCACGTGGCTGGGGACGGCGACCGGGGCGGCGGCGGCGGCGGGGGCGGGCGGCCCAGACGCCAACCGCACCTCACGCCCGGCTGGCTGTGGGCAGGCTGCCCCGGGCCCTGGCCGTCCGGAGCCGACGGCCTGCAGGGCGTGCGTCGCCCTCCCCGCCCCGCACCCCGCCACGCCTCCGGCTCCACCCACGGACCACCGCATCCGGCCCAGGGCCCCGGCACGCCCCTCGGCGGACCCCCCTCCCCGGGAGGCCGGCTCCGCCGGCCCTGGCTCCTGAGGGTCTGCGTGTCCTCAAGGTCCCTCTCCCTGCCTCGGCACCCGCTATCCTCATCGACCCTGCCCCGCCCCGCCCCGCCCCGCCCTGCCCCCCGGAACTCGGAGACCGAGGCCGGCTAGTGGGCCGAGACGCCGCTTTCTCCTCCTCTCTCCCGACCCACTCCCCGCGGGGGGCACGAAGCCCCCCGAGGGGAAGCGGCCCACCCGCCCCGTATCTCTTCTCCTCCCGGTCCCCTAGCGGGCATCCCGGCACGCCCCCCGGGCGGGCCTGCAAAGCCGGGAAGGGTCGGCGGAACCCGAGAGGAGGAGGGCGGCCGAGCGGCCAAGTCGGGGCACAGGCCGGTGCGGGTGGAGGGTGGCGGGGCGGAGGCGGGGTGGGGGCGGCTCTCGAGGGCCCCCTGAGCCAAGGGCGTGCACCCGCCGGACGAGGACGCGGCTCCCGCGCCCAGGAGACGCTAGGGCGACACGGGGAGCGAGCCCCGCCGCCGCCGCCGCCGCCGCTTTCTCCTCCTCTCTCCCGACCCACTCCCCGCGGGGGGCACGAAGCCCCCCGAGGGGAAGCGGCCCACCCGCCCCGTATCTCTTCTCCTCCCGGTCCCCTAGCGGGCATCCCGGCACGCCCCCGGGCGGGCCTGCAAAGCCGGGAAGGGTCGGCGGAACCCGAGAGGAGGAGGGCGGCCGAGCGGCCAAGTCGGGGCACAGGCCGGTGCGGGTGGAGGGTGGCGGGGCGGAGGCGGGGTGGGGGCCGCTCTCGAGGACCCCGAGGCCCTGCCGTGCCCCGCCCACCCCCGCCACCGACACGCCCACCCCCCGTTTGTGGGCCGGCACGGGAGCCAGCGGAGGGGCGGCGGGCGAGGGCCGTGGGGGCGGGGTGGTGTCGGTCAGGAAGCGCCGCGACCCGCCCGTCTCTCGGCTTCCCGGGCCGGGAGGGCCGCCGGCTGGGCCCCTGGGACGGGCCTCCTGGC
>JASCZL010000168.1:67500-93164 GCA_030035585.1 Dugong dugon
AGGCGGGGTGGGCCCGCTCTCGAGGACCCCGAGGCCCTGCCGTGCCCCGCCCACCCCCGCCACCGACACGCCCACCCCCCGTTTGTGGGCCGGCACGGGAGCCAGCGGAGGGGGCGGCGGGCGAGGGCCGTGGGGGCGGGGTGGTGTCGGTCAGGAAGCGCCGCGACCCGCCCGTCTCTCGGCTTCCCGGGCCGGGAGGGCCGCCGGCTGGGCCCCTGGGACGGGCCTCCTGGCGCGGGTGTGCACGCGCCCGTGTGTCCCTGGGCCCCGCGCTCGGCGCGCGCAAAAGAGAGGAGGCACAAAAGCCTACAGCACCCGGTATTCCCAGGCGGTCTCCCATCCAAGTACTAACCAGGCCCGACCCTGCTTAGCTTCCGAGATCAGACGAGATCGGGCGCGTTCAGGGTGGTATGGCCGTAGACGTCAGCGGCCGCCGCCGCTCGCCCTAAGAGCCTGCTCGGCCGCCCTACTCGCCGCAGCCGCCCCAGGCGCCGCAGCCAGCCGCCAGCTTTCGCCACCCAGCCACGGCCCGACCCGGCCAAGGGTGCGGGTCGGGCCGCGCGGGCCCAGGAGTCGGTCGGGCCTCGGACAAGGCAGGCAGGTGGCGGCGACCCGAGCGGAAGGCAGGCGGTCCGGCAAGCGGGGAGCCCTGCCGCCCGCCCACCCGCTGCCCTTCCTCCGAAGCCCCCAGGCCCCCTCGGCCCGGCCGGGACCCGCCTGTCCCCTGCTGACCCCAAGCACCCGGCGCGAGGAGGGACCCCGGGCCGTGTGCTTCCGGCCGCATCTGGCCGCGCGACCGGGGCCTCTCCCGCTGCCCCCCACCCCCTCGCATCCCCCCACCCGCCCGCCACCCCCGTGGCCCGCCCTTCCCCTGGCCACGCCTCCCGTCGCCTCGCCTGCCTCCGCCGGGCCCCGCGGCCCCCCAGTCCCTCCCTGCTTTAGCCTCCGGTCGCCCTGCCGGCCGGCCGTGGCCCCCCTGGGCCCCGCGGGACTCGGATAGACCGCGGCGCGCCGCTGCGCGTCGGGCTCGTCCTAGGTGCCCCCGAGGCCCCCGGGTGCTTCCGACCCCCACTCCCGAGCCCGCGTCCCGGCGACGGCGGCCACCGGGGAGCCACGGCGCGCGCCGGCGGGGGACGTCCTGCCCACTGGCCGGTCAGGATCGCACGCCCGCTGGGGGTGCGGGTGGGGCTCCACTCCCAGGACGTGGCCTCGGAGCCGGGGGACTCCCGAGAGGCCCCGCGCGCGCGCCAGGGGGCGCTCCACCTGGCAGGAATGTCCGGGGCCAGGGCCGTGGGGCGGGCGCCGAGGCCCGGCTGCCCAGCTCCCGCGCGCGCTGTCCCGACGGGCGAACGGCAGGGCGGCACGTGGCTGGGGACGGCGACCGGGGCGGCGGCGGCGGCGGGGGCGGGCGGCCCAGACGCCAACCGCACCTCACGCCCGGCTGGCTGTGGGCAGGCTGCCCCGGGCCCTGGCCGTCCGGAGCCGACGGCCTGCAGGGCGTGCGTCGCCCTCCCCGCCCCGCACCCCGCCACGCCTCCGGCTCCACCCACGGACCACCGCATCCGGCCCAGGGCCCCGGCACGCCCCTCGGCGGACCCCCCTCCCCGGGAGGCCGGCTCCGCCGGCCCTGGCTCCTGAGGGTCTGCGTGTCCTCAAGGTCCCTCTCCCTGCCTCGGCACCCGCTATCCTCATCGACCCTGCCCCGCCCCGCCCCGCCCCGCCCTGCCCCCCGGAACTCGGAGACCGAGGCCGGCTAGTGGGCCGAGACGCCGCTTTCTCC
Organism: Dugong dugon; assembly: GCA_030035585.1. Lineage (NCBI taxonomy): Eukaryota > Metazoa > Chordata > Mammalia > Sirenia > Dugongidae > Dugong > Dugong dugon. Next base: position 69,281 of record JASCZL010000168.1, read on the forward strand.
TCCTCTCTCCCGACCCACTCCCCGCGGGGGGCACGAAGCCCCCCGAGGGGAAGCGGCCCACCCGCCCCGTATCTCTTCTCCTCCCGGTCCCCTAGCGGGCATCCCGGCACGCCCCCCGGGCGGGCCTGCAAAGCCGGGAAGGGTCGGCGGAACCCGAGAGGAGGAGGGCGGCCGAGCGGCCAAGTCGGGGCACAGGCCGGTGCGGGTGGAGGGTGGCGGGGCGGAGGCGGGGTGGGGGCGGCTCTCGAGGGCCCCCTGAGCCAAGGGCGTGCACCCGCCGGACGAGGACGCGGCTCCCGCGCCCAGGAGACGCTAGGGCGACACGGGGAGCGAGCCCCGCCGCCGCCGCCGCCGCCGCTTTCTCCTCCTCTCTCCCGACCCACTCCCCGCGGGGGGCACGAAGCCCCCCGAGGGGAAGCGGCCCACCCGCCCCGTATCTCTTCTCCTCCCGGTCCCCTAGCGGGCATCCCGGCACGCCCCCCGGGCGGGCCTGCAAAGCCGGGAAGGGTCGGCGGAACCCGAGAGGAGGAGGGCGGCCGAGCGGCCAAGTCGGGGCACAGGCCGGTGCGGGTGGAGGGTGGCGGGGCGGAGGCGGGGTGGGGCCCGCTCTCGAGGACCCCGAGGCCCTGCCGTGCCCCGCCCACCCCCGCCACCGACACGCCCACCCCCCGTTTGTGGGCCGGCACGGGAGCCAGCGGAGGGGCGGCGGGCGAGGGCCGTGGGGGCGGGGTGGTGTCGGTCAGGAAGCGCCGCGACCCGCCCGTCTCTCGGCTTCCCGGGCCGGGAGGGCCGCCGGCTGGGCCCCTGGGACGGGCCTCCTGGCGCGGGTGTGCACGCGCCCGTGTGTCCCTGGGCCCCGCGCTCGGCGCGCGCAAAAGAGAGGAGGCACAAAAGCCTACAGCACCCGGTATTCCCAGGCGGTCTCCCATCCAAGTACTAACCAGGCCCGACCCTGCTTAGCTTCCGAGATCAGACGAGATCGGGCGCGTTCAGGGTGGTATGGCCGTAGACGTCAGCGGCCGCCGCCGCTCGCCCTAAGAGCCTGCTCGGCCGCCCTACTCGCCGCAGCCGCCCCAGGCGCCGCAGCCAGCCGCCAGCTTTCGCCACCCAGCCACGGCCCGACCCGGCCAAGGGTGCGGGTCGGGCCGCGCGGGCCCAGGAGTCGGTCGGGCCTCGGACAAGGCAGGCAGGTGGCGGCGACCCGAGCGGAAGGCAGGCGGTCCGGCAAGCGGGGAGCCCTGCCGCCCGCCCACCCGCTGCCCTTCCTCCGAAGCCCCCAGGCCCCCTCGGCCCGGCCGGGACCCGCCTGTCCCCTGCTGACCCCAAGCACCCGGCGCGAGGAGGGACCCCGGGCCGTGTGCTTCCGGCCGCATCTGGCCGCGCGACCGGGGCCTCTCCCGCTGCCCCCCACCCCCTCGCATCCCCCCACCCGCCCGCCACCCCCGTGGCCCGCCCTTCCCCTGGCCACGCCTCCCGTCGCCTCGCCTGCCTCCGCCGGGCCCCGCGGCCCCCCAGTCCCTCCCTGCTTTAGCCTCCGGTCGCCCTGCCGGCCGGCCGTGGCCCCCCTGGGCCCCGCGGGACTCGGATAGACCGCGGCGCGCCGCTGCGCGTCGGGCTCGTCCTAGGTGCCCCCGAGGCCCCCGGGTGCTTCCGACCCCCACTCCCGAGCCCGCGTCCCGGCGACGGCGGCCACCGGGGAGCCACGGCGCGCGCCGGCGGGGGACGTCCTGCCCACTGGCCGGTCAGGATCGCACGCCCGCTGGGGGTGCGGGTGGGGCTCCACTCCCAGGACGTGGCCTCGGAGCCGGGGGACTCCCGAGAGGCCCCGCGCGCGCGCCAGGGGGCGCTCCACCTGGCAGGAATGTCCGGGGCCAGGGCCGTGGGGCGGGCGCCGAGGCCCGGCTGCCCAGCTCCCGCGCGCGCTGTCCCGACGGGCGAACGGCAGGGCGGCACGTGGCTGGGGACGGCGACCGGGGCGGCGGCGGCGGCGGGGGCGGGCGGCCCAGACGCCAACCGCACCTCACGCCCGGCTGGCTGTGGGCAGGCTGCCCCGGGCCCTGGCCGTCCGGAGCCGACGGCCTGCAGGGCGTGCGTCGCCCTCCCCGCCCCGCACCCCGCCACGCCTCCGGCTCCACCCACGGACCACCGCATCCGGCCCAGGGCCCCGGCACGCCCCTCGGCGGACCCCCCTCCCCGGGAGGCCGGCTCCGCCGGCCCTGGCTCCTGAGGGTCTGCGTGTCCTCAAGGTCCCTCTCCCTGCCTCGGCACCCGCTATCCTCATCGACCCTGCCCCGCCCCGCCCCGCCCCGCCCTGCCCCCCGGAACTCGGAGACCGAGGCCGGCTAGTGGGCCGAGACGCCGCTTTCTCCTCCTCTCTCCCGACCCACTCCCCGCGGGGGGCACGAAGCCCCCCGAGGGGAAGCGGCCCACCCGCCCCGTATCTCTTCTCCTCCCGGTCCCCTAGCGGGCATCCCGGCACGCCCCCCGGGCGGGCCTGCAAAGCCGGGAAGGGTCGGCGGAACCCGAGAGGAGGAGGGCGGCCGAGCGGCCAAGTCGGGGCACAGGCCGGTGCGGGTGGAGGGTGGCGGGGCGGAGGCGGGGTGGGGGCGGCTCTCGAGGGCCCCCTGAGCCAAGGGCGTGCACCCGCCGGACGAGGACGCGGCTCCCGCGCCCAGGAGACGCTAGGGCGACACGGGGAGCGAGCCCCGCCGCCGCCGCCGCCGCCGCTTTCTCCTCCTCTCTCCCGACCCACTCCCCGCGGGGGGCACGAAGCCCCCCGAGGGGAAGCGGCCCACCCGCCCCGTATCTCTTCTCCTCCCGGTCCCCTAGCGGGCATCCCGGCACGCCCCCCGGGCGGGCCTGCAAAGCCGGGAAGGGTCGGCGGAACCCGAGAGGAGGAGGGCGGCCGAGCGGCCAAGTCGGGGCACAGGCCGGTGCGGGTGGAGGGTGGCGGGGCGGAGGCGGGGTGGGGCCCGCTCTCGAGGACCCCGAGGCCCTGCCGTGCCCCGCCCACCCCCGCCACCGACACGCCCACCCCCCGTTTGTGGGCCGGCACGGGAGCCAGCGGAGGGGCGGCGGGCGAGGGCCGTGGGGGCGGGGTGGTGTCGGTCAGGAAGCGCCGCGACCCGCCCGTCTCTCGGCTTCCCGGGCCGGGAGGGCCGCCGGCTGGGCCCCTGGGACGGGCCTCCTGGCGCGGGTGTGCACGCGCCCGTGTGTCCCTGGGCCCCGCGCTCGGCGCGCGCAAAAGAGAGGAGGCACAAAAGCCTACAGCACCCGGTATTCCCAGGCGGTCTCCCATCCAAGTACTAACCAGGCCCGACCCTGCTTAGCTTCCGAGATCAGACGAGATCGGGCGCGTTCAGGGTGGTATGGCCGTAGACGTCAGCGGCCGCCGCCGCTCGCCCTAAGAGCCTGCTCGGCCGCCCTACTCGCCGCAGCCGCCCCAGGCGCCGCAGCCAGCCGCCAGCTTTCGCCACCCAGCCACGGCCCGACCCGGCCAAGGGTGCGGGTCGGGCCGCGCGGGCCCAGGAGTCGGTCGGGCCTCGGACAAGGCAGGCAGGTGGCGGCGACCCGAGCGGAAGGCAGGCGGTCCGGCAAGCGGGGAGCCCTGCCGCCCGCCCACCCGCTGCCCTTCCTCCGAAGCCCCCAGGCCCCCTCGGCCCGGCCGGGACCCGCCTGTCCCCTGCTGACCCCAAGCACCCGGCGCGAGGAGGGACCCCGGGCCGTGTGCTTCCGGCCGCATCTGGCCGCGCGACCGGGGCCTCTCCCGCTGCCCCCCACCCCCTCGCATCCCCCCACCCGCCCGCCACCCCCGTGGCCCGCCCTTCCCCTGGCCACGCCTCCCGTCGCCTCGCCTGCCTCCGCCGGGCCCCGCGGCCCCCCAGTCCCTCCCTGCTTTAGCCTCCGGTCGCCCTGCCGGCCGGCCGTGGCCCCCCTGGGCCCCGCGGGACTCGGATAGACCGCGGCGCGCCGCTGCGCGTCGGGCTCGTCCTAGGTGCCCCCGAGGCCCCCGGGTGCTTCCGACCCCCACTCCCGAGCCCGCGTCCCGGCGACGGCGGCCACCGGGGAGCCACGGCGCGCGCCGGCGGGGGACGTCCTGCCCACTGGCCGGTCAGGATCGCACGCCCGCTGGGGGTGCGGGTGGGGCTCCACTCCCAGGACGTGGCCTCGGAGCCGGGGGACTCCCGAGAGGCCCCGCGCGCGCGCCAGGGGGCGCTCCACCTGGCAGGAATGTCCGGGGCCAGGGCCGTGGGGCGGGCGCCGAGGCCCGGCTGCCCAGCTCCCGCGCGCGCTGTCCCGACGGGCGAACGGCAGGGCGGCACGTGGCTGGGGACGGCGACCGGGGCGGCGGCGGCGGCGGGGGCGGGCGGCCCAGACGCCAACCGCACCTCACGCCCGGCTGGCTGTGGGCAGGCTGCCCCGGGCCCTGGCCGTCCGGAGCCGACGGCCTGCAGGGCGTGCGTCGCCCTCCCCGCCCCGCACCCCGCCACGCCTCCGGCTCCACCCACGGACCACCGCATCCGGCCCAGGGCCCCGGCACGCCCCTCGGCGGACCCCCCTCCCCGGGAGGCCGGCTCCGCCGGCCCTGGCTCCTGAGGGTCTGCGTGTCCTCAAGGTCCCTCTCCCTGCCTCGGCACCCGCTATCCTCATCGACCCTGCCCCGCCCCGCCCCGCCCCGCCCTGCCCCCCGGAACTCGGAGACCGAGGCCGGCTAGTGGGCCGAGACGCCGCTTTCTCCTCCTCTCTCCCGACCCACTCCCCGCGGGGGGCACGAAGCCCCCCGAGGGGAAGCGGCCCACCCGCCCCGTATCTCTTCTCCTCCCGGTCCCCTAGCGGGCATCCCGGCACGCCCCCCGGGCGGGCCTGCAAAGCCGGGAAGGGTCGGCGGAACCCGAGAGGAGGAGGGCGGCCGAGCGGCCAAGTCGGGGCACAGGCCGGTGCGGGTGGAGGGTGGCGGGGCGGAGGCGGGGTGGGGGCGGCTCTCGAGGGCCCCCTGAGCCAAGGGCGTGCACCCGCCGGACGAGGACGCGGCTCCCGCGCCCAGGAGACGCTAGGGCGACACGGGGAGCGAGCCCCGCCGCCGCCGCCGCCGCCGCTTTCTCCTCCTCTCTCCCGACCCACTCCCCGCGGGGGGCACGAAGCCCCCCGAGGGGAAGCGGCCCACCCGCCCCGTATCTCTTCTCCTCCCGGTCCCCTAGCGGGCATCCCGGCACGCCCCCCGGGCGGGCCTGCAAAGCCGGGAAGGGTCGGCGGAACCCGAGAGGAGGAGGGCGGCCGAGCGGCCAAGTCGGGGCACAGGCCGGTGCGGGTGGAGGGTGGCGGGGCGGAGGCGGGGTGGGGCCCGCTCTCGAGGACCCCGAGGCCCTGCCGTGCCCCGCCCACCCCCGCCACCGACACGCCCACCCCCCGTTTGTGGGCCGGCACGGGAGCCAGCGGAGGGGCGGCGGGCGAGGGCCGTGGGGGCGGGGTGGTGTCGGTCAGGAAGCGCCGCGACCCGCCCGTCTCTCGGCTTCCCGGGCCGGGAGGGCCGCCGGCTGGGCCCCTGGGACGGGCCTCCTGGCGCGGGTGTGCACGCGCCCGTGTGTCCCTGGGCCCCGCGCTCGGCGCGCGCAAAAGAGAGGAGGCACAAAAGCCTACAGCACCCGGTATTCCCAGGCGGTCTCCCATCCAAGTACTAACCAGGCCCGACCCTGCTTAGCTTCCGAGATCAGACGAGATCGGGCGCGTTCAGGGTGGTATGGCCGTAGACGTCAGCGGCCGCCGCCGCTCGCCCTAAGAGCCTGCTCGGCCGCCCTACTCGCCGCAGCCGCCCCAGGCGCCGCAGCCAGCCGCCAGCTTTCGCCACCCAGCCACGGCCCGACCCGGCCAAGGGTGCGGGTCGGGCCGCGCGGGCCCAGGAGTCGGTCGGGCCTCGGACAAGGCAGGCAGGTGGCGGCGACCCGAGCGGAAGGCAGGCGGTCCGGCAAGCGGGGAGCCCTGCCGCCCGCCCACCCGCTGCCCTTCCTCCGAAGCCCCCAGGCCCCCTCGGCCCGGCCGGGACCCGCCTGTCCCCTGCTGACCCCAAGCACCCGGCGCGAGGAGGGACCCCGGGCCGTGTGCTTCCGGCCGCATCTGGCCGCGCGACCGGGGCCTCTCCCGCTGCCCCCCACCCCCTCGCATCCCCCCACCCGCCCGCCACCCCCGTGGCCCGCCCTTCCCCTGGCCACGCCTCCCGTCGCCTCGCCTGCCTCCGCCGGGCCCCGCGGCCCCCCAGTCCCTCCCTGCTTTAGCCTCCGGTCGCCCTGCCGGCCGGCCGTGGCCCCCCTGGGCCCCGCGGGACTCGGATAGACCGCGGCGCGCCGCTGCGCGTCGGGCTCGTCCTAGGTGCCCCCGAGGCCCCCGGGTGCTTCCGACCCCCACTCCCGAGCCCGCGTCCCGGCGACGGCGGCCACCGGGGAGCCACGGCGCGCGCCGGCGGGGGACGTCCTGCCCACTGGCCGGTCAGGATCGCACGCCCGCTGGGGGTGCGGGTGGGGCTCCACTCCCAGGACGTGGCCTCGGAGCCGGGGGACTCCCGAGAGGCCCCGCGCGCGCGCCAGGGGGCGCTCCACCTGGCAGGAATGTCCGGGGCCAGGGCCGTGGGGCGGGCGCCGAGGCCCGGCTGCCCAGCTCCCGCGCGCGCTGTCCCGACGGGCGAACGGCAGGGCGGCACGTGGCTGGGGACGGCGACCGGGGCGGCGGCGGCGGCGGGGGCGGGCGGCCCAGACGCCAACCGCACCTCACGCCCGGCTGGCTGTGGGCAGGCTGCCCCGGGCCCTGGCCGTCCGGAGCCGACGGCCTGCAGGGCGTGCGTCGCCCTCCCCGCCCCGCACCCCGCCACGCCTCCGGCTCCACCCACGGACCACCGCATCCGGCCCAGGGCCCCGGCACGCCCCTCGGCGGACCCCCCTCCCCGGGAGGCCGGCTCCGCCGGCCCTGGCTCCTGAGGGTCTGCGTGTCCTCAAGGTCCCTCTCCCTGCCTCGGCACCCGCTATCCTCATCGACCCTGCCCCGCCCCGCCCCGCCCCGCCCTGCCCCCCGGAACTCGGAGACCGAGGCCGGCTAGTGGGCCGAGACGCCGCTTTCTCCTCCTCTCTCCCGACCCACTCCCCGCGGGGGGCACGAAGCCCCCCGAGGGGAAGCGGCCCACCCGCCCCGTATCTCTTCTCCTCCCGGTCCCCTAGCGGGCATCCCGGCACGCCCCCCGGGCGGGCCTGCAAAGCCGGGAAGGGTCGGCGGAACCCGAGAGGAGGAGGGCGGCCGAGCGGCCAAGTCGGGGCACAGGCCGGTGCGGGTGGAGGGTGGCGGGGCGGAGGCGGGGTGGGGGCGGCTCTCGAGGGCCCCCTGAGCCAAGGGCGTGCACCCGCCGGACGAGGACGCGGCTCCCGCGCCCAGGAGACGCTAGGGCGACACGGGGAGCGAGCCCCGCCGCCGCCGCCGCCGCCGCTTTCTCCTCCTCTCTCCCGACCCACTCCCCGCGGGGGGCACGAAGCCCCCCGAGGGGAAGCGGCCCACCCGCCCCGTATCTCTTCTCCTCCCGGTCCCCTAGCGGGCATCCCGGCACGCCCCCGGGCGGGCCTGCAAAGCCGGGAAGGGTCGGCGGAACCCGAGAGGAGGAGGGCGGCCGAGCGGCCAAGTCGGGGCACAGGCCGGTGCGGGTGGAGGGTGGCGGGGCGGAGGCGGGGTGGGGGCCGCTCTCGAGGACCCCGAGGCCCTGCCGTGCCCCGCCCACCCCCGCCACCGACACGCCCACCCCCCGTTTGTGGGCCGGCACGGGAGCCAGCGGAGGGGCGGCGGGCGAGGGCCGTGGGGGCGGGGTGGTGTCGGTCAGGAAGCGCCGCGACCCGCCCGTCTCTCGGCTTCCCGGGCCGGGAGGGCCGCCGGCTGGGCCCCTGGGACGGGCCTCCTGGCGCGGGTGTGCACGCGCCCGTGTGTCCCTGGGCCCCGCGCTCGGCGCGCGCAAAAGAGAGGAGGCACAAAAGCCTACAGCACCCGGTATTCCCAGGCGGTCTCCCATCCAAGTACTAACCAGGCCCGACCCTGCTTAGCTTCCGAGATCAGACGAGATCGGGCGCGTTCAGGGTGGTATGGCCGTAGACGTCAGCGGCCGCCGCCGCTCGCCCTAAGAGCCTGCTCGGCCGCCCTACTCGCCGCAGCCGCCCCAGGCGCCGCAGCCAGCCGCCAGCTTTCGCCACCCAGCCACGGCCCGACCCGGCCAAGGGTGCGGGTCGGGCCGCGCGGGCCCAGGAGTCGGTCGGGCCTCGGACAAGGCAGGCAGGTGGCGGCGACCCGAGCGGAAGGCAGGCGGTCCGGCAAGCGGGGAGCCCTGCCGCCCGCCCACCCGCTGCCCTTCCTCCGAAGCCCCCAGGCCCCCTCGGCCCGGCCGGGACCCGCCTGTCCCCTGCTGACCCCAAGCACCCGGCGCGAGGAGGGACCCCGGGCCGTGTGCTTCCGGCCGCATCTGGCCGCGCGACCGGGGCCTCTCCCGCTGCCCCCCACCCCCTCGCATCCCCCCACCCGCCCGCCACCCCCGTGGCCCGCCCTTCCCCTGGCCACGCCTCCCGTCGCCTCGCCTGCCTCCGCCGGGCCCCGCGGCCCCCCAGTCCCTCCCTGCTTTAGCCTCCGGTCGCCCTGCCGGCCGGCCGTGGCCCCCCTGGGCCCCGCGGGACTCGGATAGACCGCGGCGCGCCGCTGCGCGTCGGGCTCGTCCTAGGTGCCCCCGAGGCCCCCGGGTGCTTCCGACCCCCACTCCCGAGCCCGCGTCCCGGCGACGGCGGCCACCGGGGAGCCACGGCGCGCGCCGGCGGGGGACGTCCTGCCCACTGGCCGGTCAGGATCGCACGCCCGCTGGGGGTGCGGGTGGGGCTCCACTCCCAGGACGTGGCCTCGGAGCCGGGGGACTCCCGAGAGGCCCCGCGCGCGCGCCAGGGGGCGCTCCACCTGGCAGGAATGTCCGGGGCCAGGGCCGTGGGGCGGGCGCCGAGGCCCGGCTGCCCAGCTCCCGCGCGCGCTGTCCCGACGGGCGAACGGCAGGGCGGCACGTGGCTGGGGACGGCGACCGGGGCGGCGGCGGCGGCGGGGGCGGGCGGCCCAGACGCCAACCGCACCTCACGCCCGGCTGGCTGTGGGCAGGCTGCCCCGGGCCCTGGCCGTCCGGAGCCGACGGCCTGCAGGGCGTGCGTCGCCCTCCCCGCCCCGCACCCCGCCACGCCTCCGGCTCCACCCACGGACCACCGCATCCGGCCCCGGGCCCCGGCACGCCCCTCGGCGGACCCCCCTCCCCGGGAGGCCGGCTCCGCCGGCCCTGGCTCCTGAGGGTCTGCGTGTCCTCAAGGTCCCTCTCCCTGCCTCGGCACCCTCTATCCTCATCGACCCTGCCCCGCCCCGCCCCGCCCCGCCCCGCCCCCCGGAACTCGGAGACCGAGGCCGGCTTGTGGGCCGAGACGCCGCTTTCTCCTCCTCTCTCCCGACCCACTCCCCGCGGGGGGCACGAAGCCCCCCGAGGGGAAGCGGCCCACCCGCCCCGTATCTCTTCTCCTCCCGGTCCCCTAGCGGGCATCCCGGCACGCCCCCCGGGCGGGCCTGCAAAGCCGGGAAGGGTCGGCGGAACCCGAGAGGAGGAGGGCGGCCGAGCGGCCAAGTCGGGGCACAGGCCGGTGCGGGTGGAGGGTAGCGGGGCGGAGGCGGGGTGGGGGCGGCTCTCGAGGGCCCCCTGAGCCAAGGGCGTGCACCCGCCGGACGAGGACGCGGCTCCCGCGCCCAGGAGACGCTAGGGCGACACGGGGAGCGAGCCCCGCCGCCGCCGCCGCCGCCGCTTTCTCCTCCTCTCTCCCGACCCACTCCCCGCGGGGGGCACGAAGCCCCCCGTGGGGAAGCGGCCCACCCGCCCCGTATCTCTTCTCCTCCCGGACCCCTAGCGGGCATCCCGGCACGCCCCCCGGGCGGGCCTGCAAAGCCGGGAAGGGTCGGCGGAACCCGAGAGGAGGAGGGCGGCCGAGCGGCCAAGTCGGGGCACAGGCCGGTGCGGGTGGAGGGTGGCGGGGCGGAGGCGGGGTGGGGGCCGCTCTCGAGGACCCCGAGGCCCTGCCCTGCCCCGCCCACCCCCGCCACCGACACGCCCACACCCGTTTGTGGGCCGGCACGGGAGCCAGCGGAGGGGCGGCGGGCGAGGGCCGTGGGGGCGGGGTGGTGGCGGTCAGGAAGCGCCGCGACCCGCCCGTCTCTCGGCTTCCCGGGCCGGGAGGGCCGCCGGCTGGGCCCCTGGGACGGGCCTCCTGGCGCGGGTGTGCACGCGCCCGTGTGTCCCTGGGCCCCGCGCTCGGCGCGCGCAAAAGAGAGGAGGCACAAAAGCCTACAGCACCCGGTATTCCCAGGCGGTCTCCCATCCAAGCACTAACCAGGCCCGACCCTGCTTAGCTTCCGAGATCAGACGAGATCGGGCGCGTTCAGGGTGGTATGGCCGTAGACGTCAGCGGCCGCCGCCGCTCGCCCTAAGAGCCTGCTCGGCCGCCCTACTCGCCGCAGCCGCCCCAGGCGCCGCAGCCAGCCGCCAGCTTTCGCCACCCAGCCACGGCCCGACCCGGCCAAGGGTGCGGGTCGGGCCGCGCGGGCCCAGGAGTCGGTCGGGCCTCGGACAAGGCAGGCAGGTGGCGGCGACCCGAGCGGAAGGCAGGCGGTCCGGCAAGCGGGGAGCCCTGCCGCCCGCCCACCCGCTGCCCTTCCTCCGAAGCCCCCAGGCCCCCTCGGCCCGGCCGGGACCCGCCTGTCCCCTGCTGACCCCAAGCACCCGGCGCGAGGAGGGACCCCGGGCCGTGTGCTTCCGGCCGCATCTGGCCGCGCGACCGGGGCCTCTCCCGCTGCCCCCCACCCCCTCGCATCCCCCCACCCGCCCGCCACCCCCGTGGCCCGCCCTTCCCCTGGCCACGCCTCCCGTCGCCTCGCCTGCCTCCGCCGGGCCCCGCGGCCCCCCAGTCCCTCCCTGCTTTAGCCTCCGGTCGCCCTGCCGGCCGGCCGTGGCCCCCCTGGGCCCCGCGGGACTCGGATAGACCGCGGCGCGCCGCTGCGCGTCGGGCTCGTCCTAGGTGCCCCCGAGGCCCCCGGGTGCTTCCGACCCCCACTCCCGAGCCCGCGTCCCGGCGACGGCGGCCACCGGGGAGCCACGGCGCGCGCCGGCGGGGGACGTCCTGCCCACTGGCCGGTCAGGATCGCACGCCCGCTGGGGGTGCGGGTGGGGCTCCACTCCCAGGACGTGGCCTCGGAGCCGGGGGACTCCCGAGAGGCCCCGCGCGCGCGCCAGGGGGCGCTCCACCTGGCAGGAATGTCCGGGGCCAGGGCCGTGGGGCGGGCGCCGAGGCCCGGCTGCCCAGCTCCCGCGCGCGCTGTCCCGACGGGCGAACGGCAGGGCGGCACGTGGCTGGGGACGGCGACCGGGGCGGCGGCGGCGGCGGGGGCGGGCGGCCCAGACGCCAACCGCACCTCACGCCCGGCTGGCTGTGGGCAGGCTGCCCCGGGCCCTGGCCGTCCGGAGCCGACGGCCTGCAGGGCGTGCGTCGCCCTCCCCGCCCCGCACCCCGCCACGCCTCCGGCTCCACCCACGGACCACCGCATCCGGCCCAGGGCCCCGGCACGCCCCTCGGCGGACCCCCCTCCCCGGGAGGCCGGCTCCGCCGGCCCTGGCTCCTGAGGGTCTGCGTGTCCTCAAGGTCCCTCTCCCTGCCTCGGCACCCGCTATCCTCATCGACCCTGCCCCGCCCCGCCCCGCCCCGCCCTGCCCCCCGGAACTCGGAGACCGAGGCCGGCTAGTGGGCCGAGACGCCGCTTTCTCCTCCTCTCTCCCGACCCACTCCCCGCGGGGGGCACGAAGCCCCCCGAGGGGAAGCGGCCCACCCGCCCCGTATCTCTTCTCCTCCCGGTCCCCTAGCGGGCATCCCGGCACGCCCCCCGGGCGGGCCTGCAAAGCCGGGAAGGGTCGGCGGAACCCGAGAGGAGGAGGGCGGCCGAGCGGCCAAGTCGGGGCACAGGCCGGTGCGGGTGGAGGGTGGCGGGGCGGAGGCGGGGTGGGGGCCGCTCTCGAGGACCCCGAGGCCCTGCCGTGCCCCGCCCACCCCCGCCACCGACACGCCCACCCCCCGTTTGTGGGCCGGCACGGGAGCCAGCGGAGGGGCGGCGGGCGAGGGCCGTGGGGGCGGGGTGGTGTCGGTCAGGAAGCGCCGCGACCCGCCCGTCTCTCGGCTTCCCGGGCCGGGAGGGCCGCCGGCTGGGCCCCTGGGACGGGCCTCCTGGCGCGGGTGTGCACGCGCCCGTGTGTCCCTGGGCCCCGCGCTCGGCGCGCGCAAAAGAGAGGAGGCACAAAAGCCTACAGCACCCGGTATTCCCAGGCGGTCTCCCATCCAAGCACTAACCAGGCCCGACCCTGCTTAGCTTCCGAGATCAGACGAGATCGGGCGCGTTCAGGGTGGTATGGCCGTAGACGTCAGCGGCCGCCGCCGCTCGCCCTAAGAGCCTGCTCGGCCGCCCTACTCGCCGCAGCCGCCCCAGGCGCCGCAGCCAGCCGCCAGCTTTCGCCACCCAGCCACGGCCCGACCCGGCCAAGGGTGCGGGTCGGGCCGCGCGGGCCCAGGAGTCGGTCGGGCCTCGGACAAGGCAGGCAGGTGGCGGCGACCCGAGCGGAAGGCAGGCGGTCCGGCAAGCGGGGAGCCCTGCCGCCCGCCCACCCGCTGCCCTTCCTCCGAAGCCCCCAGGCCCCCTCGGCCCGGCCGGGACCCGCCTGTCCCCTGCTGACCCCAAGCACCCGGCGCGAGGAGGGACCCCGGGCCGTGTGCTTCCGGCCGCATCTGGCCGCGCGACCGGGGCCTCTCCCGCTGCCCCCCACCCCCTCGCATCCCCCCACCCGCCCGCCACCCCCGTGGCCCGCCCTTCCCCTGGCCACGCCTCCCGTCGCCTCGCCTGCCTCCGCCGGGCCCCGCGGCCCCCCAGTCCCTCCCTGCTTTAGCCTCCGGTCGCCCTGCCGGCCGGCCGTGGCCCCCCTGGGCCCCGCGGGACTCGGATAGACCGCGGCGCGCCGCTGCGCGTCGGGCTCGTCCTAGGTGCCCCCGAGGCCCCCGGGTGCTTCCGACCCCCACTCCCGAGCCCGCGTCCCGGCGACGGCGGCCACCGGGGAGCCACCGCGCGCGCCGGCGGGGGACGTCCTGCCCACTGGCCGGTCAGGATCGCACGCCCGCTGGGGGTGGGGGTGGGGCTCCACTCCCAGGACGTGGCCTCGGAGCCGGGGGACTCCCGAGAGGCCCCGCGCGCGCGCCAGGGGGCGCTCCACCTGGCAGGAATGTCCGGGGCCAGGGCCGTGGGGCGGGCGCCGAGGCCCGGCTGCCCAGCTCCCGCGCGCGCTGTCCCGACGGGCGAACGGCAGGGCGGCACGTGGCTGGGGACGGCGACCGGGGCGGCGGCGGCGGCGGGGGCGGGCGGCCCAGACGCCAACCGCACCTCACGCCCGGCTGGCTGTGGGCAGGCTGCCCCGGGCCCTGGCCGTCCGGAGCCGACGGCCTGCAGGGCGTGCGTCGCCCTCCCCGCCCCGCACCCCGCCACGCCTCCGGCTCCACCCACGGACCACCGCATCCGGCCCAGGGCCCCGGCACGCCCCTCGGCGGACCCCCCTCCCCGGGAGGCCGGCTCCGCCGGCCCTGGCTCCTGAGGGTCTGCGTGTCCTCAAGGTCCCTCTCCCTGCCTCGGCACCCGCTATCCTCATCGACCCTGCCCCGCCCCGCCCCGCCCCGCCCTGCCCCCCGGAACTCGGAGACCGAGGCCGGCTAGTGGGCCGAGACGCCGCTTTCTCCTCCTCTCTCCCGACCCACTCCCCGCGGGGGGCACGAAGCCCCCCGAGGGGAAGCGGCCCACCCGCCCCGTATCTCTTCTCCTCCCGGTCCCCTAGCGGGCATCCCGGCACGCCCCCCGGGCGGGCCTGCAAAGCCGGGAAGGGTCGGCGGAACCCGAGAGGAGGAGGGCGGCCGAGCGGCCAAGTCGGGGCACAGGCCGGTGCGGGTGGAGGGTGGCGGGGCGGAGGCGGGGTGGGGGCGGCTCTCGAGGGCCCCCTGAGCCAAGGGCGTGCACCCGCCGGACGAGGACGCGGCTCCCGCGCCCAGGAGACGCTAGGGCGACACGGGGAGCGAGCCCCGCCGCCGCCGCCGCCGCCGCTTTCTCCTCCTCTCTCCCGACCCACTCCCCGCGGGGGGCACGAAGCCCCCCGAGGGGAAGCGGCCCACCCGCCCCGTATCTCTTCTCCTCCCGGTCCCCTAGCGGGCATCCCGGCACGCCCCCCGGGCGGGCCTGCAAAGCCGGGAAGGGTCGGCGGAACCCGAGAGGAGGAGGGCGGCCGAGCGGCCAAGTCGGGGCACAGGCCGGTGCGGGTGGAGGGTGGCGGGGCGGAGGCGGGGTGGGGGCCGCTCTCGAGGACCCCGAGGCCCTGCCCTGCCCCGCCCACCCCCGCCACCGACACGCCCACCCCCCGTTTGTGGGCCGGCACGGGAGCCAGCGGAGGGGCGGCGGGCGAGGGCCGTGGGGGCGGGGTGGTGGCGGTCAGGAAGCGCCGCGACCCGCCCGTCTCTCGGCTTCCCGGGCCGGGAGGGCCGCCGGCTGGGCCCCTGGGACGGGCCTCCTGGCGCGGGTGTGCACGCGCCCGTGTGTCCCTGGGCCCCGCGCTCGGCGCGCGCAAAAGAGAGGAGGCACAAAAGCCTACAGCACCCGGTATTCCCAGGCGGTCTCCCATCCAAGTACTAACCAGGCCCGACCCTGCTTAGCTTCCGAGATCAGACGAGATCGGGCGCGTTCAGGGTGGTATGGCCGTAGACGTCAGCGGCCGCCGCCGCTCGCCCTAAGAGCCTGCTCGGCCGCCCTACTCGCCGCAGCCGCCCCAGGCGCCGCAGCCAGCCGCCAGCTTTCGCCACCCAGCCACGGCCCGACCCGGCCAAGGGTGCGGGTCGGGCCGCGCGGGCCCAGGAGTCGGTCGGGCCTCGGACAAGGCAGGCAGGTGGCGGCGACCCGAGCGGAAGGCAGGCGGTCCGGCAAGCGGGGAGCCCTGCCGCCCGCCCACCCGCTGCCCTTCCTCCGAAGCCCCCAGGCCCCCTCGGCCCGGCCGGGACCCGCCTGTCCCCTGCTGACCCCAAGCACCCGGCGCGAGGAGGGACCCCGGGCCGTGTGCTTCCGGCCGCATCTGGCCGCGCGACCGGGGCCTCTCCCGCTGCCCCCCACCCCCTCGCATCCCCCCACCCGCCCGCCACCCCCGTGGCCCGCCCTTCCCCTGGCCACGCCTCCCGTCGCCTCGCCTGCCTCCGCCGGGCCCCGCGGCCCCCCAGTCCCTCCCTGCTTTAGCCTCCGGTCGCCCTGCCGGCCGGCCGTGGCCCCCCTGGGCCCCGCGGGACTCGGATAGACCGCGGCGCGCCGCTGCGCGTCGGGCTCGTCCTAGGTGCCCCCGAGGCCCCCGGGTGCTTCCGACCCCCACTCCCGAGCCCGCGTCCCGGCGACGGCGGCCACCGGGGAGCCACGGCGCGCGCCGGCGGGGGACGTCCTGCCCACTGGCCGGTCAGGATCGCACGCCCGCTGGGGGTGCGGGTGGGGCTCCACTCCCAGGACGTGGCCTCGGAGCCGGGGGACTCCCGAGAGGCCCCGCGCGCGCGCCAGGGGGCGCTCCACCTGGCAGGAATGTCCGGGGCCAGGGCCGTGGGGCGGGCGCCGAGGCCCGGCTGCCCAGCTCCCGCGCGCGCTGTCCCGACGGGCGAACGGCAGGGCGGCACGTGGCTGGGGACGGCGACCGGGGCGGCGGCGGCGGCGGGGGCGGGCGGCCCAGACGCCAACCGCACCTCACGCCCGGCTGGCTGTGGGCAGGCTGCCCCGGGCCCTGGCCGTCCGGAGCCGACGGCCTGCAGGGCGTGCGTCGCCCTCCCCGCCCCGCACCCCGCCACGCCTCCGGCTCCACCCACGGACCACCGCATCCGGCCCAGGGCCCCGGCACGCCCCTCGGCGGACCCCCCTCCCCGGGAGGCCGGCTCCGCCGGCCCTGGCTCCTGAGGGTCTGCGTGTCCTCAAGGTCCCTCTCCCTGCCTCGGCACCCGCTATCCTCATCGACCCTGCCCCGCCCCGCCCCGCCCCGCCCTGCCCCCCGGAACTCGGAGACCGAGGCCGGCTAGTGGGCCGAGACGCCGCTTTCTCCTCCTCTCTCCCGACCCACTCCCCGCGGGGGGCACGAAGCCCCCCGAGGGGAAGCGGCCCACCCGCCCCGTATCTCTTCTCCTCCCGGTCCCCTAGCGGGCATCCCGGCACGCCCCCCGGGCGGGCCTGCAAAGCCGGGAAGGGTCGGCGGAACCCGAGAGGAGGAGGGCGGCCGAGCGGCCAAGTCGGGGCACAGGCCGGTGCGGGTGGAGGGTGGCGGGGCGGAGGCGGGGTGGGGGCGGCTCTCGAGGGCCCCCTGAGCCAAGGGCGTGCACCCGCCGGACGAGGACGCGGCTCCCGCGCCCAGGAGACGCTAGGGCGACACGGGGAGCGAGCCCCGCCGCCGCCGCCGCCGCCGCTTTCTCCTCCTCTCTCCCGACCCACTCCCCGCGGGGGGCACGAAGCCCCCCGAGGGGAAGCGGCCCACCCGCCCCGTATCTCTTCTCCTCCCGGTCCCCTAGCGGGCATCCCGGCACGCCCCCCGGGCGGGCCTGCAAAGCCGGGAAGGGTCGGCGGAACCCGAGAGGAGGAGGGCGGCCGAGCGGCCAAGTCGGGGCACAGGCCGGTGCGGGTGGAGGGTGGCGGGGCGGAGGCGGGGTGGGGCCCGCTCTCGAGGACCCCGAGGCCCTGCCGTGCCCCGCCCACCCCCGCCACCGACACGCCCACCCCCCGTTTGTGGGCCGGCACGGGAGCCAGCGGAGGGGCGGCGGGCGAGGGCCGTGGGGGCGGGGTGGTGTCGGTCAGGAAGCGCCGCGACCCGCCCGTCTCTCGGCTTCCCGGGCCGGGAGGGCCGCCGGCTGGGCCCCTGGGACGGGCCTCCTGGCGCGGGTGTGCACGCGCCCGTGTGTCCCTGGGCCCCGCGCTCGGCGCGCGCAAAAGAGAGGAGGCACAAAAGCCTACAGCACCCGGTATTCCCAGGCGGTCTCCCATCCAAGTACTAACCAGGCCCGACCCTGCTTAGCTTCCGAGATCAGACGAGATCGGGCGCGTTCAGGGTGGTATGGCCGTAGACGTCAGCGGCCGCCGCCGCTCGCCCTAAGAGCCTGCTCGGCCGCCCTACTCGCCGCAGCCGCCCCAGGCGCCGCAGCCAGCCGCCAGCTTTCGCCACCCAGCCACGGCCCGACCCGGCCAAGGGTGCGGGTCGGGCCGCGCGGGCCCAGGAGTCGGTCGGGCCTCGGACAAGGCAGGCAGGTGGCGGCGACCCGAGCGGAAGGCAGGCGGTCCGGCAAGCGGGGAGCCCTGCCGCCCGCCCACCCGCTGCCCTTCCTCCGAAGCCCCCAGGCCCCCTCGGCCCGGCCGGGACCCGCCTGTCCCCTGCTGACCCCAAGCACCCGGCGCGAGGAGGGACCCCGGGCCGTGTGCTTCCGGCCGCATCTGGCCGCGCGACCGGGGCCTCTCCCGCTGCCCCCCACCCCCTCGCATCCCCCCACCCGCCCGCCACCCCCGTGGCCCGCCCTTCCCCTGGCCACGCCTCCCGTCGCCTCGCCTGCCTCCGCCGGGCCCCGCGGCCCCCCAGTCCCTCCCTGCTTTAGCCTCCGGTCGCCCTGCCGGCCGGCCGTGGCCCCCCTGGGCCCCGCGGGACTCGGATAGACCGCGGCGCGCCGCTGCGCGTCGGGCTCGTCCTAGGTGCCCCCGAGGCCCCCGGGTGCTTCCGACCCCCACTCCCGAGCCCGCGTCCCGGCGACGGCGGCCACCGGGGAGCCACGGCGCGCGCCGGCGGGGGACGTCCTGCCCACTGGCCGGTCAGGATCGCACGCCCGCTGGGGGTGCGGGTGGGGCTCCACTCCCAGGACGTGGCCTCGGAGCCGGGGGACTCCCGAGAGGCCCCGCGCGCGCGCCAGGGGGCGCTCCACCTGGCAGGAATGTCCGGGGCCAGGGCCGTGGGGCGGGCGCCGAGGCCCGGCTGCCCAGCTCCCGCGCGCGCTGTCCCGACGGGCGAACGGCAGGGCGGCACGTGGCTGGGGACGGCGACCGGGGCGGCGGCGGCGGCGGGGGCGGGCGGCCCAGACGCCAACCGCACCTCACGCCCGGCTGGCTGTGGGCAGGCTGCCCCGGGCCCTGGCCGTCCGGAGCCGACGGCCTGCAGGGCGTGCGTCGCCCTCCCCGCCCCGCACCCCGCCACGCCTCCGGCTCCACCCACGGACCACCGCATCCGGCCCAGGGCCCCGGCACGCCCCTCGGCGGACCCCCCTCCCCGGGAGGCCGGCTCCGCCGGCCCTGGCTCCTGAGGGTCTGCGTGTCCTCAAGGTCCCTCTCCCTGCCTCGGCACCCGCTATCCTCATCGACCCTGCCCCGCCCCGCCCCGCCCCGCCCTGCCCCCCGGAACTCGGAGACCGAGGCCGGCTAGTGGGCCGAGACGCCGCTTTCTCCTCCTCTCTCCCGACCCACTCCCCGCGGGGGGCACGAAGCCCCCCGAGGGGAAGCGGCCCACCCGCCCCGTATCTCTTCTCCTCCCGGTCCCCTAGCGGGCATCCCGGCACGCCCCCCGGGCGGGCCTGCAAAGCCGGGAAGGGTCGGCGGAACCCGAGAGGAGGAGGGCGGCCGAGCGGCCAAGTCGGGGCACAGGCCGGTGCGGGTGGAGGGTGGCGGGGCGGAGGCGGGGTGGGGGCGGCTCTCGAGGGCCCCCTGAGCCAAGGGCGTGCACCCGCCGGACGAGGACGCGGCTCCCGCGCCCAGGAGACGCTAGGGCGACACGGGGAGCGAGCCCCGCCGCCGCCGCCGCCGCCGCTTTCTCCTCCTCTCTCCCGACCCACTCCCCGCGGGGGGCACGAAGCCCCCCGAGGGGAAGCGGCCCACCCGCCCCGTATCTCTTCTCCTCCCGGTCCCCTAGCGGGCATCCCGGCACGCCCCCCGGGCGGGCCTGCAAAGCCGGGAAGGGTCGGCGGAACCCGAGAGGAGGAGGGCGGCCGAGCGGCCAAGTCGGGGCACAGGCCGGTGCGGGTGGAGGGTGGCGGGGCGGAGGCGGGGTGGGGCCCGCTCTCGAGGACCCCGAGGCCCTGCCGTGCCCCGCCCACCCCCGCCACCGACACGCCCACCCCCCGTTTGTGGGCCGGCACGGGAGCCAGCGGAGGGGCGGCGGGCGAGGGCCGTGGGGGCGGGGTGGTGTCGGTCAGGAAGCGCCGCGACCCGCCCGTCTCTCGGCTTCCCGGGCCGGGAGGGCCGCCGGCTGGGCCCCTGGGACGGGCCTCCTGGCGCGGGTGTGCACGCGCCCGTGTGTCCCTGGGCCCCGCGCTCGGCGCGCGCAAAAGAGAGGAGGCACAAAAGCCTACAGCACCCGGTATTCCCAGGCGGTCTCCCATCCAAGTACTAACCAGGCCCGACCCTGCTTAGCTTCCGAGATCAGACGAGATCGGGCGCGTTCAGGGTGGTATGGCCGTAGACGTCAGCGGCCGCCGCCGCTCGCCCTAAGAGCCTGCTCGGCCGCCCTACTCGCCGCAGCCGCCCCAGGCGCCGCAGCCAGCCGCCAGCTTTCGCCACCCAGCCACGGCCCGACCCGGCCAAGGGTGCGGGTCGGGCCGCGCGGGCCCAGGAGTCGGTCGGGCCTCGGACAAGGCAGGCAGGTGGCGGCGACCCGAGCGGAAGGCAGGCGGTCCGGCAAGCGGGGAGCCCTGCCGCCCGCCCACCCGCTGCCCTTCCTCCGAAGCCCCCAGGCCCCCTCGGCCCGGCCGGGACCCGCCTGTCCCCTGCTGACCCCAAGCACCCGGCGCGAGGAGGGACCCCGGGCCGTGTGCTTCCGGCCGCATCTGGCCGCGCGACCGGGGCCTCTCCCGCTGCCCCCCACCCCCTCGCATCCCCCCACCCGCCCGCCACCCCCGTGGCCCGCCCTTCCCCTGGCCACGCCTCCCGTCGCCTCGCCTGCCTCCGCCGGGCCCCGCGGCCCCCCAGTCCCTCCCTGCTTTAGCCTCCGGTCGCCCTGCCGGCCGGCCGTGGCCCCCCTGGGCCCCGCGGGACTCGGATAGACCGCGGCGCGCCGCTGCGCGTCGGGCTCGTCCTAGGTGCCCCCGAGGCCCCCGGGTGCTTCCGACCCCCACTCCCGAGCCCGCGTCCCGGCGACGGCGGCCACCGGGGAGCCACGGCGCGCGCCGGCGGGGGACGTCCTGCCCACTGGCCGGTCAGGATCGCACGCCCGCTGGGGGTGCGGGTGGGGCTCCACTCCCAGGACGTGGCCTCGGAGCCGGGGGACTCCCGAGAGGCCCCGCGCGCGCGCCAGGGGGCGCTCCACCTGGCAGGAATGTCCGGGGCCAGGGCCGTGGGGCGGGCGCCGAGGCCCGGCTGCCCAGCTCCCGCGCGCGCTGTCCCGACGGGCGAACGGCAGGGCGGCACGTGGCTGGGGACGGCGACCGGGGCGGCGGCGGCGGCGGGGGCGGGCGGCCCAGACGCCAACCGCACCTCACGCCCGGCTGGCTGTGGGCAGGCTGCCCCGGGCCCTGGCCGTCCGGAGCCGACGGCCTGCAGGGCGTGCGTCGCCCTCCCCGCCCCGCACCCCGCCACGCCTCCGGCTCCACCCACGGACCACCGCATCCGGCCCAGGGCCCCGGCACGCCCCTCGGCGGACCCCCCTCCCCGGGAGGCCGGCTCCGCCGGCCCTGGCTCCTGAGGGTCTGCGTGTCCTCAAGGTCCCTCTCCCTGCCTCGGCACCCGCTATCCTCATCGACCCTGCCCCGCCCCGCCCCGCCCCGCCCTGCCCCCCGGAACTCGGAGACCGAGGCCGGCTAGTGGGCCGAGACGCCGCTTTCTCCTCCTCTCTCCCGACCCACTCCCCGCGGGGGGCACGAAGCCCCCCGAGGGGAAGCGGCCCACCCGCCCCGTATCTCTTCTCCTCCCGGTCCCCTAGCGGGCATCCCGGCACGCCCCCCGGGCGGGCCTGCAAAGCCGGGAAGGGTCGGCGGAACCCGAGAGGAGGAGGGCGGCCGAGCGGCCAAGTCGGGGCACAGGCCGGTGCGGGTGGAGGGTGGCGGGGCGGAGGCGGGGTGGGGGCGGCTCTCGAGGGCCCCCTGAGCCAAGGGCGTGCACCCGCCGGACGAGGACGCGGCTCCCGCGCCCAGGAGACGCTAGGGCGACACGGGGAGCGAGCCCCGCCGCCGCCGCCGCCGCCGCTTTCTCCTCCTCTCTCCCGACCCACTCCCCGCGGGGGGCACGAAGCCCCCCGAGGGGAAGCGGCCCACCCGCCCCGTATCTCTTCTCCTCCCGGTCCCCTAGCGGGCATCCCGGCACGCCCCCCGGGCGGGCCTGCAAAGCCGGGAAGGGTCGGCGGAACCCGAGAGGAGGAGGGCGGCCGAGCGGCCAAGTCGGGGCACAGGCCGGTGCGGGTGGAGGGTGGCGGGGCGGAGGCGGGGTGGGGCCCGCTCTCGAGGACCCCCGAGGCCCTGCCGTGCCCCGCCCACCCCCGCCACCGACACGCCCACCCCCCGTTTGTGGGCCGGCACGGGAGCCAGCGGAGGGGCGGCGGGCGAGGGCCGTGGGGGCGGGGTGGTGTCGGTCAGGAAGCGCCGCGACCCGCCCGTCTCTCGGCTTCCCGGGCCGGGAGGGCCGCCGGCTGGGCCCCTGGGACGGGCCTCCTGGCGCGGGTGTGCACGCGCCCGTGTGTCCCTGGGCCCCGCGCTCGGCGCGCGCAAAAGAGAGGAGGCACAAAAGCCTACAGCACCCGGTATTCCCAGGCGGTCTCCCATCCAAGTACTAACCAGGCCCGACCCTGCTTAGCTTCCGAGATCAGACGAGATCGGGCGCGTTCAGGGTGGTATGGCCGTAGACGTCAGCGGCCGCCGCCGCTCGCCCTAAGAGCCTGCTCGGCCGCCCTACTCGCCGCAGCCGCCCCAGGCGCCGCAGCCAGCCGCCAGCTTTCGCCACCCAGCCACGGCCGACCCGGCCAAGGGTGCGGGTCGGGCCGCGCGGGCCCAGGAGTCGGTCGGGCCTCGGACAAGGCAGGCAGGTGGCGGCGACCCGAGCGGAAGGCAGGCGGTCCGGCAAGCGGGGAGCCCTGCCGCCCGCCCACCCGCTGCCCTTCCTCCGAAGCCCCCAGGCCCCCTCGGCCCGGCCGGGACCCGCCTGTCCCCTGCTGACCCCAAGCACCCGGCGCGAGGAGGGACCCCGGGCCGTGTGCTTCCGGCCGCATCTGGCCGCGCGACCGGGGCCTCTCCCGCTGCCCCCCACCCCCTCGCATCCCCCCACCCGCCCGCCACCCCGTGGCCCGCCCTTCCCCTGGCCACGCCTCCCGTCGCCTCGCCTGCCTCCGCCGGGCCCCGCGGCCCCCCAGTCCCTCCTGCTTTAGCCTCCGGTCGCCCTGCCGGCCGGCCGTGGCCCCCCTGGGCCCCGCGGGACTCGGATAGACCGCGGCGCGCCGCTGCGCGTCGGGCTCGTCCTAGGTGCCCCCGAGGCCCCCGGGTGCTTCCGACCCCCACTCCCGAGCCCGCGTCCCGGCGACGGCGGCCACCGGGGAGCCACGGCGCGCGCCGGCGGGGGACGTCCTGCCCACTGGCCGGTCAGGATCGCACGCCCGCTGGGGGTGCGGGTGGGCTCCACTCCCAGGACGTGGCCTCGGAGCCGGGGGACTCCCGAGAGGCCCCCGCGCGCGCGCCAGGGGGCGCTCCACCTGGCAGGAATGTCCGGGGCCAGGGCCGTGGGGCGGGCGCCGAGGCCCGGCTGCCCAGCTCCCGCGCGCGCTGTCCCGACGGGCGAACGGCAGGGCGGCACGTGGCTGGGACGGCGACCGGGGCGGCGGCGGCGGCGGGGGCGGGCGGCCCAGACGCCAACCGCACCTCACGCCCGGCTGGCTGTGGGCAGGCTGCCCCGGCCCTGGCCGTCCGGAGCCGACGGCCTGCAGGGCGTGCGTCGCCCTCCCCGCCCCGCACCCCGCCACGCCTCCGGCTCCACCCACGGACCACCGCATCCGGCCCAGGGCCCCGGCACGCCCCTCGGCGGACCCCCCTCCCCGGGAGGCCGGCTCCGCCGGCCCTGGCTCCTGAGGGTCTGCGTGTCCTCAAGGTCCCTCTCCTGCCTCGGCACCCGCTATCCTCATCGACCCTGCCCCGCCCCGCCCCGCCCCGCCCTGCCCCCGGAACTCGGAGACCGAGGCCGGCTAGTGGGCCGAGACGCCGCTTTCTCCTCCTCTCTCCCGACCCACTCCCCGCGGGGGGCACGAAGCCCCCCGAGGGGAAGCGGCCCACCCCGCCCCGTATCTCTTCTCCTCCCGGTCCCCTAGCGGGCATCCCGGCACGCCCCCCGGGCGGGCCTGCAAAGCCGGGAAGGGTCGGCGGAACCCGAGAGGAGGAGGGCGGCCGAGCGGCCAAGTCGGGGCACAGGCCGGTGCGGGTGGAGGGTGGCGGGGCGGAGGCGGGGTGGGGGCGGCTCTCGAGGGCCCCCTGAGCCAAGGGCGTGCACCCGCCGGACGAGGACGCGGCTCCCGCGCCCAGGAGACGCTAGGGCGACACGGGGAGCGAGCCCCGCCGCCGCCGCCGCCGCCGCTTTCTCCTCCTCTCTCCCGACCCACTCCCCGCGGGGGGCACGAAGCCCCCGAGGGGAAGCGGCCCACCCGCCCCGTATCTCTTCTCCTCCCGGTCCCCTAGCGGGCATCCCGGCACGCCCCCCGGGCGGGCCTGCAAAGCCGGAAGGGTCGGCGGAACCCGAGAGGAGGAGGGCGGCCGAGCGGCCAAGTCGGGGCACAGGCCGGTGC